>JASANB010000664.1:0-52634 GCA_030248155.1 Sabatieria punctata | reverse complement strand
TTAAATTGTCTTTTTAGGTCAAATTAAACCAAAATACAAAATTTCAGCCAAATCGGAGACAAAAAGTTGAGATTTGTCCGGAGGTTAAGGAGCAAAAGTCAATTCCTAGAGAAACCGGCTCTTAAAGAAGCATGAATGGACTTGCCTGCTTGCCTAGTGCCCAGAAGCAACCAAATTTATTTAGGCAAAAACATAAAGCAACGTCGCTTTAATGAGAGGGAGTCCTGCAAAACACTCAACGCGATTTGGTGTGGAGGTCTACAGACTGTTTACCATATACAGAGTCAGTGCTTAAGCTGTAATTAGGAACTGTGCCTTTTCAACCAATCTTTTATATTGATAAAAATATTTATGTTGTTCCTCACTAAATATGGTATGTCCAAAAAATGTCCACCCCTATTTTCGAACTTTACTCAACAGATTTGTTCTCAGTCATTTGTTTGTCGATTTGGCTCAACTTTCTAGGATTAATTTACAATACAACTGGGTAGGCACTGCGCTAGTTTGGTGCGAAAATTCAAAATCGTTCCGGTTTTATTACCAAAAAACTAAGATTTATGGTGGTCCATGCAAACTTCAATTCTTTTGGCATTTCAAAGACTATGGTTATAAAACTTGCAGGAATGATTGGTGTATGCCATTGGCATAACATACTGAGTTGGCAGCCATGTAGCTCGAATGGGAGCAAAATTTCGGAATTTGGACATGATATTTGAACTCTATTGCACATGATAGAAAGGTTCCCCACAGTGTTTTTGAAAAATCGAAAATTTTCAGAATCATCATTTCACCAGTTTTATGAAGAAAAGTGACATTTTGTCACGTTTTTGAAATTCTCCAATTTTAGAGCCGTTTGAGCTGCAGCACTGGAAATAAAAATAATGCTGCGCATAAAAAATTGAAATTATGTTCTGTATCGCTTGTAAGAGTTTGAAAGCTCAGCCCCCGGACGCAAACCAAACCAGCGTAAAGGTGCTGATGCACGATACGTAGAGCTGCCATATCTTATCAGAATCTGTTTATCTAACAGCATATGCTCATGGAGGTTGTGTCCTTGTTGTGATAAAGTAGCAACATACCGAGGGTTTCGTTTGCATAAATAAAAACAAGAATGACTGATCCTTCACCGTCATTTGCTTCGAACATTCGTCTTCGTCAGAAGGCTAGTGTGGTTGTCTTTTTTGAAGGCAAACTTCTGCGCAGTCAACTAAAATTCTTCTTCCTGAATCCATGGCAAAAGTGGAAGGCCAGACGACAGTTTCCGTGGAAGCTTTTCTTACAACTAATCAAAATTGTATTGGTTACAGCACAGGTATAGGATACTGACAAAATATTGGACTGAAATGCCTATCTTCAGCTTATTCTGTTTGGTGAGTTACGACTATCTCATATTGCATTTTTGGAACAGACTCAAACCGTGCTACGCCATAGATTTTTGAGGGATTGGGAAACAACGAGAGACGTGAACACGTATCCGCCTTCCAGATCCGACTATTCCGTTTACACCATCGAACAGTTTTACGATCGGATTGGCTTTGCTTGTGGGCAAGTGCGTGCGCGCATTTTTTATAACCTTCTGAGAAAGAACGAGCCACACAGTACAGCATCATCTTACTGTGAGATGTTTATTGCAGTATTTTGTCATAAACAGCACATCACTAAACGCGCTGACTTACGACAGTCAGACAGAAGATGAATATCCGCCTCCGAAGCTTTGTTTGGAACAATTTCGTGACTGGCAGAGCTCAGAAGTAGGGCTTGCAGATGCTGCAAGCACTGTCAAACGTAAACAAACCAAATTACACTACTGAAAATATGTTTCATAGAACTGCTTATTTTCAGAGTGTGTGGATTTTAATTTCGCAGAAGAAGAAAGGAGTGCTCTCTCAAAAGGTCAAAATTTGTCGGATTTCATTGAAGAACATATGCGTAAACAGAAGTTAGCCTTGGATCCAACCAGATTCCTCAGTGCTTCCTTGTCATTCAAGTTAAGGACTACCAGATTGCAGGCTTTAGCCCGAAAAGACTTGGCTGACTGCTTTTTACTGGCGGTAAATCAGCCATACAATAAACGCGTAAAATCATACAAAATGTATGTCTTAGATTTGCATACAGTTTGACAATACAGGGCACAGCGGTCAAGTAAAAGTTAGTGTTCGTGTTACAGCAGACTCTTTTGAAAAGAACTGCAATCTGGCTAAGTTCTATCCTTCACGTACACTTGCTTTACACTGACTGGCTGGGTAACTAACTGTTTCAGAAGTTTCAGGTAAAGACAGTCCGTTACAGTATGCTGAATACGCACTGGAAGCAGTCGTGCTTGCCGTGTGTCTCTGTTCATTCTTGCTTTGCAGCAGAGCGTTGTACAGAGCGTACAACCTATGCAAGGTGCAGTAGACCCAAAAACTGGAATACTGCCCTGCTCCTTTGATTTTGTCAACTTTCAGAAAACAGAAGCTTACTTTTCGGACGGATTAGGAGAACGTTTGACAATGAGCGACAAACTGGAATTTTTGAATGCCTGGTACATTTTGATCGTAATCAACGACTGTTTGATTTTCATTGGCATCGTATTCAAATGGTCCACCGAATTCAATGTACGTATTTAGTTTCAAGAATAGATGAACTACAGTTAGCTTTTAATACCATCTATAGGAATTCGACAATTCACTGTTCTCAGCCACAGGAATAATGTTGGGTTCTGGAATCTTCCTAGTATGGGCAGGAGTGTTGCGTTATCTGGGATTTTTTCCTCATTACAATGTATTGCAGCAGGCATTGGGGGCGTGCAAAAATTACTTAATGGCATGAGGGGAGGAGGGTTCGTCAAACCATTACTATTTATTACGGTGGGGAAAAGGGTTGGCGATTTTATGAATTCTTCAAATGCTAAGTGACACCAGTGACCTCTGATATCTTATTAAAGGTATATAAGGGTATAGCACTTATCGATTTAATTTTTTATGACTATCGATCATCAGTCAAGTGATATGGCAATAGGCCTAAAATGCATTAAAAACACTTTTAGTTTCATCTGTACTGTAACAAAAAGCCACCCAATAATGGCTTCTTTATGTGTAAAACGAAGACTATACGTAAATGTAGTTGTGGCTCATCGATATAAAGAAACTTAAGAGGTTTTTATCAAAATGTTACTGTATACAGATGCTATTTTATTAAAAACTCATTTTACATGGAAATGAACGCAAACATTTCGGCTCCAACTCCCTAAAAATTGAAATTTCGGGGGATAGGATTAGTATATGTAATTAGAGGAGAGGGGGTCAGGGAATTAGTACGAGCGATTAGCAGGGTAGGGGCGTTCGAAAATGGGTAAAAACACCATTACGTAATTTTTGCACGGCCTTTGGTAATTCATGCAAAAATGTCTTTCAATTCCAGGTATTAATTTTAACGCTCAAAAAGTCCATTCCAAATGTATTGCGCTTTGGCGTCTGTGTAGCATTTCTCTACTGCGGTTTTTGGTTATGCGGATGGATGGTCCTGGCGCCGTACAGCGTGAAAGTTAGTACTGTTTTATCCCTAAACTTACACGCATACGCACTAAGCTAAAACAGTCTAATTTTAAACGTTACAGTTCAGAAGTTTGCCGAGAACTTCGGATACGTTGTTTGCATTGATCAACGGAGAGGACATGTTCGCTACTTTCTTCACAATTTCGGATGAAAGCCCCGGCTCGAAAATGTAAGCAAGTAGCGTTCTGATCCTTATAAACTGTAGATCCATGGTGTGCAAGACTACTACTATTTTAGGTTCGGACGTTTATATTTGTACTTTTTCATCTGTCTGTTTATTTATGTTGTGCTGTCGCTGTTCATTTCGATCATAATGGACGCTTACGAAGTTATCAGGGTAGAAAATAACACTTCTACAGGGTGTGCCAAAAAAACAACCCAGCAGAGTTTTTGCTGTAGCAACCGTAAATCTCAACCGATCCGATCCGATCCGATCTGGCGGGGGGGTCGTACAATGTACGGCCCTACGATCAGACCTGCACGGTCCATTTCGTTACCCCTTATATCGTCATCTCAGACGTTTGCCCTTCTTTCACTGCCAAGCCACTCAAGCCATGCTGTTGGGCGCCAGGTACTAAGAGAGTGCCTGGCGTGGTGACGTCATGGTGCTGACAGCTCCCAGCGGCCGCCCGGCCGAGGAGGAGTAAACCGGTATAGGCCGTAATGCTGGTTTCTCAGACGGCTCCTGACGTCGTTGATCTTCCCTCCAACGCGGCATGCTTTTAGGAGCGGCTTTCGGTGCAACGGCAGATCCAGTTGGTTCCCATTTTACCTACTCACTGTAACCAGTTTTCGGTGGCCTGGGTGGAGCGTTGTGCCGACGACCAACTCTTTGCAGCAAGAAACTTGCCACGCCGAGAGGATGAACCACTACAACCACTAGGGATGCAGCAGCCGCCGTGACTCAGAGGCAGCGAGCTACCCACTGAGCCACTGACGCGGCATCTCAACCGATTTGAATGAATCCTTTTTTAAATGAAAGATAAATAAATTCTTGAAAGACTGATGTACGGTTTATTAAGATAGCCTGCTTAGTTCCTGAGATATTTGTCCTCAAAGTCAAAACAGAGATTTTGGCAATGAACAAGAGTGATAAAGAACAACCCAGCAGATTTTTTACTTTTGCAACCATGAATGTGAACCGATTTGAATGAACCCTTTTTGAATGAAAGACTGATAAAATCTTCAAAGATTGGTGCAATTTTTATTGAGATTCACAGTTTAGTTCTTGAGATATTTGCCTTCTAAGTCGAAACAGAATTTGGCAAAGAACAAGAGCGATTCCGTTGCATTTCATAATAAAGCAGATTCCTACTGCTGGGGCTAATGATACTTTAGTGTTGAAGTAAACCGAGTTTCTGTGTCACCTGTAAAGCCTCCAAGAGCCCTTAGCAGTAGCAGGAATCCGTTTTATTACGAAGTGCAGAATAATAAAACAATCCCTCTTGTTCACTGCCAAAATCACTGTTTTGATTTTGAGAGCCAATATCTCAGGAACTAAGAAGAGTACATTAATGAAAATTTCAGCAGTCTTTTAAGGATTTATTTATCTTTCATTTAAAAAAGGATTCATTCAAATCGGTTGAGATTTGCGGTTGCTACAGCGAAAAATCTGCTGGGTTGTTTTTTTGGCACACCCTGTGGTTTTTGTGTACGTACATTATTGTATACTTTGCAGGAAAAATACGAGCAAAAGCTAGAGCCAACCAAACTGAAACTTTTTATTACTGAAACTGTTGAAATGCCTGATGAATCAATTGCCGAAATTCCAACAGAGCTGTTGGACGGCTCATCTGACCTAAAACGCTCTCTGAAATCCTTATTCAAGAAAGTTACTCCAAAGTAACCAAACATTCGCTTTTTCGTTTGCGGACTTTTACTTTCTAACCTTTTATTATTTTTAGCAGAAGAAACAGAACCAATTATGAGTCGATGGGATCAACAAATTTAAGCGATGCGAAGTGAAGTATAAAACTGCATAACAAACAGCACCACTGATCACAGAATTTCACTCTCTCTACTACCGTAGCTGTCGGGACTTGGAGACCGTATCAACAGCTGTTGCTCTTCCGAAATCCACCGTTTTACAATTTCGTCCACTGGCTTGCCTTTGGTTTCAGGCATGTAAAGAAACAAAAAAACAAACGCTAGCATTCCTGCCAGAACCAGAGGTAGAATAGCATAGGCGCCAATGTAGCGTTGTAAAGGAGGATATAAAAGAACAAAAAATACTGACGGCAACCAACTACATCCAAACGCTATGCCGGACGTTAACGCACGACTACTTTGGGGGCAAATTTCACCCGGCATCATGTAGGAAATAAAGCTCGGTCCTATGTAGGCTGTCGTGGCTCCAAGCAACAGTCCTGCAACACCGAGACCGGTGCTTTGGGAACTTCCGGTGGGAGCCAGTCCAGCGCCAAAGACCAGACTGGTGCCAACAATACCCAGTGCTACTCCTGTAAGCATCAGAATTCGACGTCCAGTGTGTTCTACGAGGGACAGACCCAACAGAACAGCAAAGAAGGCGGGTACTTTAGCAAAAATAACTGTAAACAGTGCTGAGCGTTCCAAAGGAATTCCAAGAAGCTCGAAAAACCCGGTAGAATATTGCATGGCCAAATCAGATCCCCCGAGAACTTCAGCCATGTTAGCTACTATGCAAATAAAAAATGGCCATCTGTAGTATCTGCGAGTCATAATTTCTTTCCAACCAGCCGTTTGTTGTCTCTGAGCCAAAGCTGCTTCTTTGTCATACTCTCTAAACACAGGTTCTAGTTCAGCATTTGGTCCGTGATAAAATCTCAGTGACTTTTTTGCCGCTTCTGTTTGTCCACAGGTTATATAGAGATACTTGGGGGACTTGGGAAAAATAGGACAGCAAAGAAGGTGCACAAGCCCTGTGAAAGCCGGAAGTATGAGTACATAATTCCATGTTTGGGGAGATCCCAATACTTGAGGCAGACCGATAGTAGCACCAATTATGGTCCAGAAAGGAGAACCCAAGTAAGCAATTGTGGCCACAAAACCGCGATATTTGACTGGAGCACATTCGGTCAAAAATACAGGGATTGCCATTGCTACAATAATAGCCGCACCGCTTACAAGTCTTCCAACGAACATCAGCTCAATGCAATTGGTGGGAAACGCCAGAAACTGTATGAAAGAGGCCAATATTTGCAAACTGCTTTTCAAAATCATCACTGTATTCCGGGTGCCGAATTTTGACAGCGGGAATTTCATCAAAAGAGCGCCCGTGATTGAACCGATTGCACTGCAGGCGGCAGCACTGGACCAAACCCAAGTCATTGAATTGGGACTCAGATAGACAGAGTAATGGTCATAAATTGACTTATTCGCTAAGCTTTCTACATAAGGTTGCAGTTGATTCATAGAATCGATGTGGTAATAAGCACTCAGTCCGAAAAATAGATGGAAAATCGCGGAGGCCAGCAGCTTCCAATAGGGCCACTCTGCCATTTTGAACCTGACGGACTGAACAATGGTTCTAACTGTGGCAAAGGTAAAAGCACTGCAGCAGATGTAGCATCCTGTAATCAAACAACGCTTACAGACAGATGCATTTTGTTTGGTGTAGTACCGCATATATAGATCTGTTAAAAGTTTCGTGGTGCACATTTTCGTGACGATCACTGGCGGGAAATTGAAACGTAACTGCGCATCATTGGCCTCTGTACTTCAGTAATTTAATGCGAATCATTGGCTATGTACTGTTTTATATTAATTTATTTCTGATGATGAGTTGGTTATAGAGTAGTTCTGACAATCAGTGAACCTATTAAACCTAATTTACCCTGCAGAGTGTCCAGAGCATCAGGTTTTACTTGTACCATAGGAATCGCCTGCAGTGGAAAGAGAGTCAGTTAAGGGAATGTCTTGGTCTTCATCTTCAGTTTTCCATAAGGCCATCAACTCATCTATTGGTTTTCCTTTAGTCTCTGGTAAGAACACAAATAAAAACCCAAAAACAATTACTCCCGCCACAATAAGAGGCAAAACAGCGAAAGCGCCGATTTTTAGCTGTAAAGGAGGGTAAATCCAAATAATTAGTATGGCAGGCAACCAACTGGCCACAAACGATACCGAAGAGACCATCGACCTGCAACTCTGAGGGGACAGTTCGCCTGGCAGCATGTAGGAAATAAAACTTGGACCTATATTGTTGCTGCTGCCACACAGCAAAATGCCCAGAACTCCCAATATTGGAGCGAGTGTAGAATCTGTTTTAGTTAATTGGCCCGCAAACAACAAACCACAGCCAGTGATACCCATTGCTATGCCAGTCAGCAACAGAACCCGTCGGCCGCATCTTTCTATCAGGATCAGTCCAATAACACTGAGAAAAAGTCCAGGAATTTGTCCGATGCACACAGTGCTAATAGCGGCATTTGAGGCCGACAAGCCCAATCCTTTGAATAATTCAGTCGAGTATTGCATCGACAAATCAGTGCCGCTAAAACTTTGCGACATGTTTGCCACCACACACAGCACAAGAGGCCATCTTAGCTGTCGAAAAAGACACAGTTCAGTCCACGTCACTTTCTGACCAGCCGTGCTGCTTCGGTTCTCCCTTTCAAATTCTTCTACTACTTCATTTATGTTTACCTGGTCGCCGTGATAGAAAAGCAGAGCTTTTTCACACGCTCTCAGGTTCTTTCTGTCGAGACACAAGAACTTGGGCGACTCTGGTATGGCCCTGGCGAATGCCAAGTGTACGACTGAAGGTAGAGCAGGTACCAATAAGGCATAATGCCATCTGTCCGCACTGCCCAACAACTGAGACATAGTTAAGACTGAGCCGGCTATAGTCCATACAGGCGCTCCCAGAAAAGACAGCGCTGCCACGGACCCTCGTTGAACGACCGGAGCACACTCAGTCATGAAAACGGGCACCGCCGAGGACATTATCAGAGCAACTCCACTGAGAAACCGGCCCAGAAGCAGTAGTTCGATGGAAATGAAAGGAACGGACGCAAACTGAAGGAAGCTGGAGAGGATCTGAATTAGATTCTTGGCCACCATGCACGTGTCGCGTCGTCCCAAATGGTCGAATGAGTATCGGAGGGGAACAGAACCCAATACAGAGCCGATGGGCGCAGCAACGCAAATAGAAGCCCAGAACCAGGCCAGTGACTTGCTGCTTGGCTCAACTCCGTAATGCTCACTGATGGAGGCGTTGACCAAGTTTTCAACCAATGACTGAACTTGATTCAGGGAACTCAGATGGTAGTACGCACTGACACCGAAGGTGGCATGAAAGAACGCAGTTGCAATAACTTGGTTAACGCATTGTTTCATCTTCCTTTAGTCTCAAAGTAAGCGGCGCATATTATTTGCAGTTTTTAGAGTTTAGATTGCGACAGATGCAGATGTCAATTCCCACACATACGCGAGAAGATAACGCATTCTACTGTTAAACTAATAGTCAAACCCATGACCGTTAATCAAATGCGACTGTAATGCGCAATCTGGCAGCAATATTGCTGTATATACTAGTGATGTAAAAAATTAATTTAATTGTAATTGAAATTCGCATAATTGACCCGTTTTTAATTTCAATTCAATTAATTTAATTTAATTGAAATTCAAAAGTTGGGTCATAATTTAATTGTAATTTAATTGAAATTCGCCTGGAATTTCAATTATATTTTCAATTATTTCCTGTGGTGAATGTAAGGAAATGTGTAATTATTAGAGGTGCTAAGGACTTCAAATAAGAACCTATTTAGGATTTGTCACCTCTTTATACTGACCTCACTATGTTTTGTAATATTTTATGATCTGCTTTTTATTTCGTAGTTCATAAAAGCCAAAACAGTGATTTTTGGATGTATGGTGGGTTGACTGACACCCCTTTTTGGCAAAGGTACCTAGGAAGTGATGTTGCTCAAAAATGCTGGAAACCTTTAGATTATGTACTGATATATAGTAATAATGAACGAACTGTAAATTTCCCCCAGAATGCCATTTTATGCGTTTTTAAAAGGCAACAATTAAAAATTTTCTCGCCTGGTTGGACAGCAGGCTAACCAGGTGTCCCTAAGCTTTTACGTGGACATTTTTCTAAGTCCTGAGTCAGTTTCACCGTCTTTTAACAGCAAAATTACAATAATTTTCAAAAAATTGAAAAAATAATTGAGAAAAACTGCATAATTGAAATTTTCCGAGGTTCCATAATTTAATTGAAAATATAATTGTAATTGAAAATAATGGAAAACTATATCAATTAATTTAATTTAATTTAATTGAAATTGAAAACTGGGCCCATAATTGAAGCGTTCAGACGAAGAAATGCCTCAGTCCATAAATAGATGAAACGAGAAAAACGCGTTCAAAGTTTTCGACCAGCCTGAAATAAATTGTGCGAACTGCTATACCCTAAAGTTTATTATGCCAAAAGAGGCCCATACCAGTGCTACTCTGCACCTGAGTTTGGGCCACCACATGTTTCCTGATTTGCATATTTTTAAAAATTTGTGATAGTGGACTTAGGCTGTTTTATGGTTTAGACCATAAAACAGCCTAAGTCCATATTGACAAGTTTTAAAAAGAGTAACAGAGCAGTATCAGTAGTAGGCTTGATTGCCTTCCAGAACTCCGGGTAGTGGACCAGCAATCTTGCAATTGCAATCAATCTGCAGCTTTATTAATAGAGCTACAATAATTTGAAATGTAAAACCTACGTTGAGAGATTCCAGAATAAGGAGCCAAAAGGTGGCCCAAGGTCCATTTTAGTCTTCAAAAGCGGTATTTGATCAAAGTTTCTTGAACTAGTCTATCAGTAGTCTAAGACCCCCGATTTATAAGTCTAAACACTGATTATTGAATGAGAAATTTCATTTCAAAATTTTATCACCATTAGTAAATGATGGAAAATTTTGTGATTTTAAACCGTTTAGCTAATTTACTCCAGAACCCGTAGGTGTACGCTAGCATTATTCCCACCATTCTGTACCTTATGCATAGCGCTACAATAATCTGAAATATAGAGCATAGATTTTAGGGGTTACAGATTAGCTATTGGGGCCGAAAGGGGCTCGAAAATTTCTTTTCTTCAAAAACGCAATTCGACCGATGCTTCTTAAAGTAGACAAGAAGTACTCTAAAACCCCTGATTTTTAAGTCAAAATTCTGATTAGTAAGCCAGAATATCAAATTCGAAATTTTGATCCAATGGTTAAGCAGATCGATTACTGTAACTTCGAATTGAAGCATCAAATCTGGGATTCCTTTTCAGGCGTTTGAGAACTCAGCTATACTACAGTGTATGTATTAGTGTATCAACTTTCTAGACAGCTGTCTAGGTCAAAGTTCTAATTTTTGGTGTGAATATTGAGGCTCTTGACTTGGACTTAGGCTTTTTTTCAACTGAATTTCGAGCACCTTTTAAAAAATTGCGTTGGTGTAACTTGCGACATGGAATGTTTTCAGATGAAATAATTTGTATTTAACATGTCTATAGTTAGGGGATTGTGCTGCCGAGTAGAACTCAATTTTTTCAAAAAGTGGACTGAGGCATTTCTTCGTCTGAACGCTTCAATTTAATTGTAATTGAATTGAAATTCAAATTCCATAATTTTACATCACTAGTATATACTAAACCATTGCTGATATCTTAGGCTTAAAAACTAAAAATTGAAAACGCCAACAGCATGCTTCATCGTTAAAACCAATAAATCCTGGAATCCATTATTGTAAATCAAGGACTGTATGCCGGGCCTGTAATATGCAATCCAATCTAGCAGCATAATTGCTGTATTTACATTGCATACGAAGTGAGTGCCGGTGTTTTAGGCATAAAAATGAATATTGAAAACGCTGGAAGCATGTTTCAGTGTTGGTGTTGGGGAGACTGAGTTTAAACAACGAACATACTTCCCTGAATGAAGTCGAATCGAATGGTCCCCGTTGGTATGATGAGTTACTCCGATTGTAAATTTGCAATAAACACGATCAAATTTGGTATCAAACGATTGCTTTCAATCTCATGATTTTTATTTTACACACCAACAACTAATTACTACATGCTATGTTCAAGTTCTAACCCAAATTACGCGTTTTCAGCCTGTAGTCAGGTTTTGTAATTCGGTTAGCACCTAAACTGTAAATCTTAAAGAAAAGCCTTCGAATGTGGTATCATACAACTCCCTTTTTATTCCAAATTATTTTTTACAGACCAGCACATCAAGAAACCAATAACTAATTGCTGCATGCTACCTTTGATTACACGCTCTCGTCATATCGACTTACTTCATCGATTATCCGGCCGATTTCCCCCAAAACCACAACTGGAAAACTTGCTATAAAATTCATGAGCAGAGACGTTCGTGCCCTAGCCACAGAATAAGCACAGCTGGAAAAATTGGGGTCCAAACCCCAGCTTCGTTTAAACATCGATCTTCACTACGAAAAAAAGAACGTTTTTAGCTCATCTTTTAAAGATAGCCACTACGTAAATTTGCCGTGTGAGTAGGCCTACTTTAGATATTTCTGCAT
Organism: Sabatieria punctata; assembly: GCA_030248155.1. Taxonomy (NCBI): domain Eukaryota; kingdom Metazoa; phylum Nematoda; class Chromadorea; order Araeolaimida; family Comesomatidae; genus Sabatieria; species Sabatieria punctata. Next base: position 40,581 of record JASANB010000664.1, on the reverse strand, counting down.
ATTTCATATTTCTGCGCATTTACTTTCAAAATTCCTTGAATAACAATTCGAAAATATATAAAGATTGAAAATGCACAATTTCGACATGCACTTACTAAATCAATCGCAGCATTCAAACCCATTAACAGGTATTCATGCGCAAGGACGTGTGGGTAGATGTGACAATTTGCTATTGATTAAGCATAAACATAACAATCTTCGTCCAAACCCCAGGACTTTAGCCCGTTTGAAACGAAAAATTTCCCAAAAATGATTTACACTAGAAACACTAATCTGCGCAATGGGTATCATACCAGTCCGCCTGTCTCCGTCCGTACCAGAAAGAGAGAGAACCACAGCACAGACAAGAGAAGAGAAGAAAGAAAAAAAAAAACACTCCCGCTCCCCCCCCCACCAGAAAGAGAGAGAACCACAGCACAGACAAGAGAAGAGAAGAAAGAAAAACACAGAAGAGACACTCCCGCTCAGCACTATTGCCAGCTTAGGAGTTTTTCTCCTAAATCTAGGCCGCTGCTTAACCAGGGTAAGAAAATTTTGAAAAATTAGCCTTCAAAAACGGTTTTGAAAGGCATTCTGTTCTGAGCATAAAAATATAGACAACGCAGTTCTGGTTCATATAATTTAAACGTTATCTTTTCTCTTATTTTGACAGATTTACAGATTTTTCTTGTTACCTCAACCGCAAAGGGGGTGTTGTTTGTACCCAGCCTCACGACCTGCTAGAGATACGCGGGTGGCTAAAAGGCGCGTCAAATCGCGTAGATTAGTGGCATAAGGACCTTATTATTATATTTTCAGCGTTGCCTTCTTAGGAATAGAGCATCAGTATCGGTTAGAGTGTTGAGCCAATGCCAACGCAGGAGACAGGTGGGTCGAGCGGTCGCCCGAGCTACCTGCCTCGTCGCGGCGAGCACACATCGGAAGTGGATGTGCGAGCGAAACTACGGAAGCGATGGAAGACGCTGCCGCCGCCACCCATCCGCACCAAGCAAGATTGGGTATCGCCTTACGTTAAAGCCAATGTAAAGCATTGGCTTCTGTCTCGAAGTGTTACCTTTTGGTTGGCCGGTGTGCTGGGCTTTGCCTGTGTTGCTTCCCACATAACCAAGCGATGGCTGTACGGGACTGACAGACCGCTGAATTGGTTCAGCTGGTATTTGCGACGGTGGCAAGGAACTTTGCCTGAAGAAATACAACAGAGACACGACAGACTGACTGCTATGGAGAAAGCTAAAATTGAGGAGGACAGTAAGTCGCAGTCGTACATTTTCTACAGAATGGGAACCTACTATGCTGGCGGACACTCTGAAAACTATTAACTCTACTCATTACCTCACTCTACCTAGGTAGAAAGAATTCATTTGTGATGGTAGAAAGAATTCACCAAGAATTTCTGAAGGTAGTGTATTGGTGGCTTTCTGTTGTGTCTGTTAGAACGTTCTACCCATTATACTGTTCGCTCAAACGTGCAATATCAGTAGGGAGTAGTGCGCAGGTGTACGGCAAATGTCACATTTCGATTTCATAGTGTATTCTTTTCACATGATCAATGCAAAAGGTGTACGGAGTTTGGGGTTTCCCCAACGGCAAAGCCTAACTTTGAAATTAAATATATCGTTTAGAGCAATATTATTTTGCTAGTACAGTAGAAATCAAGTTTTCTGGACGCACAATATTTTTATCTACCAATCCTAAATTACCTCAAAATTGACTGAATGAAGAAAGTCGTTGGATGGTTCGCTATCGTAATGGAAAATGACCAGCTGACCAATCCGCTCTATAATGAATGTTGGTAGTTTACTGTGTAGCCTAGGGTTTCGTGTGAGTCTGATTATGTTGCTTGCACGATACTACGCGCATTATTTCCTTAAAGTCGGCTATTTCTTCTAGCTGCATTATATCTACATACATAGACGCACACGTAACAGGTCATCCGCCGAAGGGGGATGGGGGTCTGTCTCCGACCGGGGGTCTGAACCCAAATTCTAGGGCACTAAACACGCTCAAAAATCGCAGAAAATTGCAATTTTGGGCTAAAAGATCGTCAATAATCGCTAATTTGGGGAAATATATAGCTAAAAAGCGCTGTTTTGCAGGCGATTTTAGCAATTTTAGTGTCTGAAATTCCAAAAAATTGTAAAAATTGTTTTACAAGCCATTTTAGCAATTTTAATGTCTGAAAGTGGGCTTTGTGCCGACGACCAACTTGTTTGCGACAAGAACTTCCCCGCCGTGTGGATGAACGTGCCAGCACGCGCACAGTGGCTTTGCGGCCTAAGCCACTACACCAACTGCGTCGGCATGCCAGCCCCTCACAGTCTAGTGTGTCTGATTCCAGATGAAGCGTCCCCGTCTTCTACTGGGTGTAGTTAGTGTTTATCAGTGCAAGCTAAGCGCGAAACAAATCGATGTAGTAGTAGTACGTAGACCAAGAAATCAATAAGTGAATTCGGTAAGCTGTGCTATTGCTGCCAGCCGAAGCAGTCATCGAACAGACCAGTTTGATTGTGGCTCAAAGACGGTGTGGTCTTAGGCGACCGCAGAGGGGAACAGTCCTGGAATGCCGGGTTACGGTAGGCGGCCTGATAGAAGTTCAGCGATTGGCGCGCACCGTTGATTTGTGTGATTCCATTCTGACAGTAAATGGGCGTGGCCGAGATTATTTTGGCTCTGTTCTCCGTTATCATTGTATACTTGCCTGGCAGTGATTTCTTGTCTGAAGTGCTTCGTCGCCGAATCACAAAGGCCTTGCCGTTGACGCGTATGCGCGTGTTGCGCGCCGTCTCGCTTTCGCAGAACGAGTGCGCGCCGGCGCGAGGCACTTTCGGTCGAGCGCCGGCGGCACGGAAACGCGCCTCCGCCTCGTCGGACAGACGTTGCTCGAGAACTTCGTTGCGCGCGTTCTGCCAGCAGCTGCGAGCGTCATCGTGCGAGGCCAGTCCGTTCATTCGCACCACTAGTCGTTTAGGTCTTCCGTTTATTCTTCTTTCTTCGAAACTTTGAAAAGAAGCCGCTCTTTTTACGGGCACTGTTCTTGGCGGCCGCTCTGCTGGTCGCATCGACTGAGTCCTTTGAGTGGGGTGCTGGTGGTGTTGCGCCTTTGCTGGGGGCAGCGGCAGGACGGGCACTGCGGGGACTTGTTGGCTGCTGACGCTGCGCCACAACTGACGCAACAGACGACTTTGGCGATTTTGCTCGATCACCTTTTCGATTAGCCTTCGCAACTTGCTCAGAGCGCTCAGCTTTGGTCGGTTTTCGGCCGCCGTCCCCACGGTTAGAGGTAGATGCACGTTGGGGCGATGGGGACGGCGAAACCCTGCAACAGACCGTTTGAATTGAATGGCACGCAACTGCAGCTCTCCAGGGGGCCGGAGTAATGACGTCACCAATGACTGACATTACGCACGTTTCTGTTGGCAGAGACGAATTGCCGAGGTTTGGAAAGTGCAACGCAACCCTTGGGGCTGCCACCCGACCATATTTTAGTCTGATATTTTTGGCAACAAATCTAAAACGCTCTTTAGTGCTACAGTAGTATCTTCCTTCGGTTTTACTTACAAACTTCAATTCAAACGGCTCAGATTAGTAATAGTGTAACGGAGATCTCGGTTTGTTGTTCGAGATATCTGTCCAGGAACATCTACAATGTACGTAAATTGAGGAGCAAAAGCGCTAAAACAAGGTGAAAGAACTTCCAAAACAGGTTTGGTTTTTTTCTGATCACAAAAAACTTGGTTTGCGTTGTTTTTTGAACTGATATTTTGACAGCCTAAAAATTGGCAGCGTCGTAATTATATTCGGTTTTTTATCCAAGTTTATTGGTGAAATTGTACTCAAATGCTGAGGCATTGCCTTCCCTAGTCTACGCTAAATCTGTCGTAGAAAATGCGTTCTCGGTATTTTTTCAGTCTCGGTATTCTTGTCTCGCTTGCATCACTAGCTCAGAGTTGTATTTAATGGTGGCTACAGTTTCAAAAACACTACAAACGAGCGAAGCGATTGCTCACTGTTCAAGACTACTTTATGGCCCGAAGGTTTTTCTTTGTTTAAACAATTACACGTTGAAAGACTAAAAGGATTTGACCATTTTTCTGAGAACGCATTGACTACTATAGTTTAAACTTGGCGGTTCTAGCGTCAGTTTTAGAAGCCACTACAGTACAGGGTTATTTTTGAAATATTGCAATTGCAACCAGAAGGGAAGAATTTAAATGCATGGCTTTAGCTGACTATTCTTGATCCTGGAACCATTTATCTTATCGAATCGAGCCTCAAAGAACATACGTACATGTACTATGTACGTAGATATCGCCTAAACCTTTTTTTAAATTTGAAACCCCGAACTGCAACACTAATTAAATGGCAAAAGAGAGTACCTAAAAAAGACTCGCTGCGTCCCAAAGGTTTCTTCTTTTTGTCGTTAATGCTCAGCGTAGCGGTTTTAGACTCAAGGATGGGGTCGAGTCTGAGCGTGCTGGTGGCTGAGAGGAGACTTTCCTGAGAAGACGTGTTGTCTTTGCGTGCCTGTACAAAGGTTACTTTCTTGCTGGTCAGAGAGGGCCGTCGCTTGAGAGAGGAGCGTCTCGGGAACGAGTCGCCATTGGGCAGTGTGGGCGAGGCTGTCTCAGAGATCGATGTGCCGGCTCCGGCCACCAATTCGAAATTGGCGCGCGACGTCCTCGAAGGGGTAGTGGAGGCGGGCGAAAATAGCTGGGGCTTAGGCAACAGTCGGTAATCGTCGCCAATAGAGAGCGGCGCAGAATCAATGCTACTTATGCTAATCACATCGCTCGATTTAGTGTTCAGCTGATAGTTTCGGTCGGCGCTCTTCGAACGGCGTTTCGGCGCCGCCGGAGGTTTGGCTGCCGCCAGTTCCTGCCGCAATTGTCTCTGTCTTTTCTTCCGCGCCGCCTCCTCCTAAACATAGCAGAGTGCCGATCAGACATGCAGACAGAGACGCACGCAAACGGCTTTATTACCAAGTTAACGGAGGAGACATTGAACAAGGCAAAGTAGAAAGCCATGCAGGAGGCCGGCGGCCGAGCTGTATCATTAGCGGGTTCGGCCAGAGCAGCGGAGCGAGCGCATAAATCAGCAGAATCGGCGATCGGCCGGCTGCTCCTGGGCCGCTAACAACCGTGGGCCGCCGTCCGATATGCGCACTGAAATGTCGAACATTGGTGGCTTCTTAAGACGAATCTTTGGTTCGATCACGGCCCCGGCTACTGCCCTCTGGGACCGCCGAAATCAATGCAAAACCATACGGCCGCTAACCAGCCAACTCCTCCCTAAATGGTCGCTCGCACATACACCTGACAGCAGCAGTCTGGGTCTGTCTGACTTGGTCTGGTCACGCTCTGGCACTCCGCCCTCCAGAGTACGCATCGAGTAGCATTTGACACTGGTTAGACTCCAAATTTATGGCCTAACTCAATTGCAACTGGCGCGTACGTCTCTGATTGCGTGGCCGCACTAAAAACTCTCATTACATTAGGCTCTTGACTTCTAAACTTGCTCATTTTGTTTGTACTGTCTTGCTTGCTTTGGAAACCTGCTTCTCTTGTCTGTGACAACAGCTCGCCCTCGGTCGCGTTTAGGGTTCGACCGAAATTCCGGTTCCGGTCCGGTTTACCGGATTTTTCGTTTGTTTACAGATGCACTCAAATGTTGACTAAATAAGCTGAAATTTGATAGATATACAGTAAAATCCTGCGAATTTTAGTACTAAAGGTTGGTGCACGCACCAGGTCAGGCTTGACTCAATCCTGAGAAAGTGAAGATTATGTTAAATTGGGCAATTTCTAAGCCTAAACATAGCGAATGAAAATGAAAACTTTTCTTTTGCTGTCATTTCCGCAAATCTTAACCAAATAACATAAAATTTGCAGAAAGTCGCGGCAAAAAAGTAGGGCATTTTGTCTGTTAAAATTTCATGCGTCAAATTTGAGTCAGCCTTGTTGAGTATGTGAAAAATTTCCTGAACATTGGCTTTTATTGAGCAGTTCAAGAAAACAGAGCTTCAATATGCAGTATTTTCTCAAGCCAGCATCATTCTCCACGAATGAAACTTTCATACATTAATTTCCCTCATTTTAGCAGGGATTCCCCAAGTTTCAAGTGTTTTCATGGATATTTGGGGAAATGATAGCAAAAACAAAACTTCCAATTTTTACAATGTACGTTATCTATTGACGTTCAAATTATCAATATTTCACGCCTCAATTTCTCAGGATATGGTCAAGCCTGGTGCACCAAAGTTTAACAAAAAGTTTCGAATATTTTGCACTTATGTTCGAAATTTCAGTGTATTTGATCAACATTTGCGAAATGGCAGCGAAATGAAATGTTGTTATATTTTTGGGACGTCCTTTATGATCATAAAGCCACAAAATTTGCAAAAACTTTCATTTAACAAGTATAATTTGCGAGCATTGTTGGTTTGATTTGAACTACAGATATTGGTTGGTTTGTTGTTGAATTGAATATACCGTTGTGTTTTTCACAGGAAAAGTGTTTTCGGTAAATTTTATCGTACCCAAAAAATTCCGGTGGAAAATATTTATCCGGTCGGGCCCTAGTCGTACGTACATGTTGAAGGTGACTGAAGCATTATCCCAGGAGTGGTGCTAAATTGAATCACCTGGGTCAGTGCTGCAGGCAAGCTAGCCAAGGTTGCAAGCAGCTCAAGTAACACGAGACAACCCAGCCGCGGTAGTGAAGAACCTGCCGATTAATTTGTACAACGTACATGTACAATGTATGTAATAGCATCGTGCCAGTCAGTACGTATAGTTGTTGTCGTAACGTGTTTTTTACTCTAATCTAATATATAGAGTGCCTTTACTTGTTTCGACGTTATTGTTTTCCATAAGCTTTTATTTCAGCGTTTCATGTTTTTTTCTCACCGAAATTGAGCTCAATTAAAAGCGAAAGTGTTTAATCGATTAAACTGTGAATAAAATTGGCATAAACTAAAGAAAGACCAACGACAAGTTACAATGACTGTACCAAAATCTCCGTTTTATAGTTCCAAAGTAAAAACGTAACTAATTAGAACAGTTGCTAAACGTGTTGCTGCGGTCTTTCGTCCTCCTGAACTTGACTGTGATGTTGAGATGCGGCTACGCTGCTTTGGGTACGGTATCGCTTGTAGGCGATCAGTAGGGCGGAGAGCACCAGAGCTTTGGAGACAAGAGCTGCAAAACGACAGACGTACAGTACGTAGGTAGAATAGAACTCTCCTTACCAAAGGTGACAATTGACCAAGCCAATCGGTCCCTCATGTACCTACGGCAAGATCGTTTGGCATCGTCTGCATCCGTCTTCCACAGTATGCAAGCCTGGTCGATCGTTCTGCCGAAAGCGATCGAGCCCAAAAATACACCTTGAAATTTGGTTGGCTCGCTGTTTATCGGTATTGAATTTCCAAAAAACACTAGGTCAACATACCGACACCGTCGCTAATGATATAGAGACCCATAGCTAGAGTGCGCTGGTCAAACTGAACTGACCTAAAACACAGTCAATCAAGTGGGCAACAAAATTGAAACTACAGTCTACAGTACATTTAGCAGTATAGAAACTTAAAGCAGATACCTGAGTAAGGCTTGCTGTGTGGGTATGTTAGCAGCGAAAGTGCTGAGTGAGAGAGCAGTGAATCCAACAACGAAAGCCGGAAACAAAAGACACGAATGTGGACAGAATCCGGGAATCACTTGGCTCTCCTGCTGCTGGGCCACACAACTGCAATTGGACCAGGTCTAAAAAAGCTTCTACACAGTAGCAGACCAACAACTCTCTGCAACACCTTGTCTATGTGTTGGAGCGTCGATTCTGTAGCACAACCAGCGTAGCAGGGTGAGAAATAAGTGACACCGCTTTGTATGTCACACACCGGATTGTAGTAATCGCTGCAGCTGCAACCAATGTTACAGGCAGATGTCAACTCCACGCTCGATTGATTGCTGAAAGTTCTCGGTTAAATCGGCTTGCTGTGTGCTTCAAACGCTCTACTGTACCTGTAGCTGTCGGGGTAGTGTAGGGAGACGCCGGCAAAAGGAGCAGTCGGACATTTGAAGAGAAAGACCAGGAAGAGCGGCGTACAGAGCAGATGGCAAACCACTGCCAGCAGCATTATGCCTCTGCAACGCAAACCGAACCTTCGAATCAGGTAACCGCCCAACATGGTGCCCAAGAATCCACCTGAGATCAGGATACCACCTGAAGCAGAGCGTTCTTTTAAATTTTCGAATAAAACGGACCGAACCAACCAACCGCTTATCATGGAAGAGGCACTGGTCGAGTAGCTGAACAGATTTTCGATAAATTTGGGCGTAAATGTCATCATTCCGGCCAAGAGAAGTGCCTCCGGAATTTGTTGAAACACCAGAGCAAAAATAGTCGGGTTTCTGAGGAGCACCTAAAACTGTCTTCTCTTCTCATTTAGTGTGCAGTCCAGTCTACCCAAACAGATCTTGGTAAATCGCTGAGATTTTCTCCGAAACTAATTCCGTGCGATTTAGAAGAGGCAAGCGCTTGGTTTACGTCCTTGCGACGGTGTTTCTCGGCCACTGAATTTAAGCCATGACTGCTAAACGAACTGGAACAGAACGGTAGACTGACTACCAGGCAATCTCTTTGCGAAGGCAAGCACGGGAAAGGCAACGGTGATGGCAACGGAGCCGGAGACCAGGAACCCAATCCACCAAGCACCGTACCAGCGTGTGTCTGAAGGACCGTTGAGATCAAGCCTACAGACAGAAACAGACACACACCACTCGATTAGATCCAATTTGCTCACGACGCCAGCTCCGACTTGCCGATGTCACCGTAGACTTTCAGCACCAAACCACCGCCCAGGTAACCGATCGCCGGACCGATTATGTTGCGACAACCCATATAGATGGCTGAAAGGACTGGCTCAGAAAGACTAGAACAGCACAGACTGCCCACCGGTGTAGATGGGCGATGCCATCTGGGAGACGTTGTCATCGATGAAGGTTACTGCTAGAATGCTCATTGGAGCTCCGCCCAGCCCGTGGAATATCTGACCAATCAATAACAAGATGTAGAAGAACTTGGACAAGGACTTCTTCTCAGACACCGATTGTTCGGTTGCCATGGTGGTGTTTGTGCAGAGGTCGTGCAGACTCTGGTGGGTGCCGTATTCGTAAGGGGCACTGAGAAAATGAGGTAGAGAACAAATGAAACTGCCCACCCCCAAACACAAGGCTGCAACGCCCAGATAACGACCTTTGTGACCTGAAAAGAGACGGGAGATTAATTAGAATAGTTATATAGTTATAGTTATACATTAATTATAAGACTGGCTAGCTTTCTCAAATACTGAGTTTAAGGTGTTGGTCTGGCATCGGTTTGTAGCTCAGTGGTTAGAGCACTGGACCGGCAATCCAAAGGTGCTGGGTTCGATTCCCAGCTACGCCATTGCACATGCCTTACTTTTTCACCTTTCATTCAATTAGGCAAACGTACCTTTTGTACCGAAATGAGCAACGGGAATGGTGGCGGCCAAACTGGATGCCTTATACATGGCGGCAAAGACGCCAGTCTCGGTGCTGGTCAGGTCGAACCTCTTCTCCAAGGTGGCAATGCTGATTGGCACCAGTCCGTTGACAACCATTCCCAAGCAAAGTCCTCCTATGGCCAGGCAAGTGACCAGACATTTTGGATTGTGCAGCTTCTGCAGCCATTCCGGCGTGCATCTGCGGAATTCAGAGAAAATTCTAATTACAGAAGACAATTTTTTGCTTCCTACTTGCCATATCCGCATTTGTACTCGATGTAATTAGCTGCCTCGTCCAAACTCAGAGAGCCCGGTCTAAGTTTCAGGAAGGCAACGTCTTCTCCCTTTTCTTTCTCAGCTTCCATGGCTAAAGGCAATTTCAACTTCTACTTGGAGAACGCTAGGCCGAACCGAAATAGAAAGAAATTGAAAACACGACCGATTGCCTAGAATATCAGGTTGCACGGTGGAAGACGCGCTAAAATGGAGTCCCAGTAGTAAAAAAGGCTACTCACGTACACATGCATTACACATGGCACAGACAAAGTAAGTCACCGCAGATAGCAGCAGCATGGATGTTAAGCCAAAGTCCATAGAATAAACCTGTGCACTTTTGCACAAGGAACGGCTTTATAAACCTTTGTCATGGCATCAGCATATGCACTGTTCACATAAAAATCATTGGTTCTAATGGTCTATTATCTTTCTTCCACTTCTTCACGAGGAGTATTGGCTGACGGTTGGTAGAATTTGTAAGCCAACGACACTAAGATCAGTACTACCAACTTTGCGCCACACGCTGAAAATTAGTTTGAAAAAGCGCATTTCGAGAGCAGTGAAGTGAAGGACAACTACCAAACGCGATAATAGAAAACGCCAGCCGATCTCTGGTATATTTTAGACAGGAGCGCTTAGCGTTAAACCTGTCCGTTTTCCACAAAACACACGCTAGATCAATGGTACGACCGAAGCTGATAGAACCCAAGAACACGCCTATAAACAATCGGTGAACGCTTCTCACATACAGGTTGCCCAAAAAAACGGAATTTACTTTCTGCTTTTGTTTTAGCAGACCATCGTTCGGCTTGCGATGGCATTTGAAAGAGCGCGATCTGGCCCGGCAGGTCGCTGGTCAAATGGGAACAACTGAGGCGGGTACTGGAAGAGATTAAAGTCAGTAAGTTCAGGACACTGTGATTTTCTCGATTTACCCTGCTTAACTCTCTCACTTTAAACCCTTACAGTACCAATCTCAGTGGTTCTTTTCTGACCAACACCTACTAATCGACCAGCCATGGAGCGCACTTTCAAATGACATCGGGAGCTGAACGATCGGTCTGCTCAAACAAAAGCTGAAAGTAAATTCCGTGCTTTGGACAACCTGTGTGTATGTACTGTACTACCGACCAATGCCGTCGCAGATTATCTGCAGGCCCATTGCTAACGTCCTCTGTTCGAATTGAACCGATCTGCAAAAACACAATTTCAAAAGGCCAATGAAACAGATTTTTTTACCGCAGCAACGACTGCTGAGTGGGTATGCTAGCTGTGAACGTGGCTAGCGCCAACAGGCCATAAACGACGATAAAGGCAAACACCAAGGGACACTGAGAAGAGCAAATACCCTCAACCGCAATCTGAGTCGAGTTGGAACTGCCCAAACATTGGCACTTGGTCCAGGTCTGAAATGGTCATCCTCAAACACTGGCTACACTTTAGCATACAGGGTCACTTTTAAGTTCCTTGGAGAAACTGCTTGACAACCCGCATGACACGGCGAATAGAAGGTTAGAGCAGAACCAGTGTCGCACACTGGGTTGTAGAAATCCGGACAACTGCAGTCTTTGTTACAACTGCTGACTAGACTAGGAAATGTGAGAAAGCTGAAAACAAGGACACAGTGACAAACTTGCACGTACGATACTGTAGTAGTGCTATGACCTGTTAGGTGACTCGTAAGGCACTGTGACACCGGCAAAGGGAGCGCTCTGGCATCTGATAAGAAAGACAAAATACAGTGGCAAGCAGACGGCATGGCAAACAATAGCTAATTTCAAAATTCCTAAGCCGCGAAGCTTGAGTTTTCGGATTAGACTGCCCCCGAACATTGTACCCACGAAGCCTCCTGACAGTAGAATGGTGCCTGAAATAGCTTAAGTGAAACAACTTCACAAGATACAGTACATGGGGCGGAAAAATCCGGAGGGGGGCCTGGCTGGAGGTCGTCTCGGGGGTGGAAGGTTCCCAAAAATGTCCAAAATCGCCTATTCTGTCTTAAAAATTCGAAACTTTTTCGCTGAGGGGGTAATGGACCGAGGGGAGGGGTACACCCCTCACAGCCCCCGGCGCATGTATGAAGATACGATGGGTTTTTCTACAATACCGCTCAGCATGGATGCATCGCTGCTTGAGAAGTTGAATAAATTCTCGACCAATTTGGGCGAGAAAGTGATAAAAATGGCTAGCAGAAATGCTTCGGCTGTCTGCTGTACGATTAGCAAGCAAATCGTGGGGGTTCGAACTAAGCACTGCAAATAAGATTGTTCGTTTGTATTAAATCCGTTTATTAGACCCTTACCAGCACAGCATTCGGTAGATCTTTCAAATTCTCTCCAAAACTGACTCCAGGCGATTTTGAACCTCGAGCCGTTTGATCGACGTCTTTCCGGCGATATCTCTCGGCTACTAGAAACGCGTCAAACTGCTACACAGCTCTGACTCTAGTTTACAGTACCGGGCAGTTGCCTCGCAAATCCGAGCACAGGAAAAGCTATTGTAAGCGAGATCACTCCAGCAAGCAGAAAGCCTATCCACCAAGCTCCGTACCACCGTGTATCTGACGGCCCAGACAAATCAACTCTGAAAAATTATAATCTTATCTTAGTGCAGCATCAGCACACCCTTCCTAAATCGCCCTCTTCCTCTACTCAAACGGGTGTTTTTTACTAAAAGGGTTGAGAGCAAAGGGGAGGGTTGTTGTTAAGGAGGCTGCCGGACCTCGTGTCCCTTCCTGCTCTATAGCAGTTGGCTACTCCTAGTCCAAAAGGACAAAAATTTACAACAACAACAACTAACAGAAACGTGTCAAACACAATTCAGAACTGTAATTGCTACATGTGCGCTCAGAGGGTGATTTAGAATGGGAAAATGAAAGGAAATCTGCTCTTTACGAGTCAAAGTCAGCTTTGCCCACGTCACCGTAAATTTTGAGACAAAGACCGCCACCGACATAGCCAATAGCAGGCCCAATTATGTTTCGAAAACCCATGTAAATACCTAAAATTGTCCGTGAGCAAAATGACGTAGGGCTACTAGAGTACCTGTGTAAAGCGGGGAGGCAAGCTGGGACACGTTGTCGTCAATAAAGGTGACAGCCAGTATACTCATCGGTGCGCCGCCCAATCCGTGAAAGACCTGACCAAGGAGCAACAAAACGAAATACATTTGGGATATGGACAGTTCTTTTTCTTGCACCACATCTGTTACAGAGGTGTTAGCTTGACATAGATCGGACTGTTCCTGACCGTACTGGTACGGCAGCGAGAAAAATTGAGGCAGAGTGCAAATCAACGATCCAATACCCAGACTGAGAGCTGCCAAGCCCAGGTAACGACCTTTGTGCCCTCTGGTGCCGTAATGCGCCACCGGAATGGTTACTGCCAAGCTGGCAGCTTTGTACATGGCAGCAAAGATGCCGGTTTGCGTGCTGGTCAGGTCAAACCGTTTCTCCAGGGTCGAAATGCTGATCGAGACCAAACCGTTTACCACCATCCCAAGACACAAGCCGCCAATGGCCAAACAACCCACCAAACAACGCGGTGTGTGAATGGCTTGTAGCCATTCAGGAGTAAACCTGAAATTTTAGCACTATCTCCAAACTTGTAAAGAAAAGAAAGGTAGCACCCTCCGTAGCCAAATCGATATTCAACCACGGTGATCTCATCTTGAACAACTAAGGGAGCGATGACAGGTTCTTTTTCAACCATCTGATCCTCATTGTCTTCCTGCATGACCACCGACTTGCGTCAGTTTATCTAAAACGATTATCTCCAGCAAAGAGGCTGGACACTAAGCAGAAATGTACCTGTTTTTGAAGCGGCTATGATAAACAGAAGTCGGGCTTTTTACGCTGTCACAAGCGTCCCTTTGATAAAATCTTTGGCATCGGGTGTGGTCCTGTAAATTGAGATTAAAAATCGACACAAAATCAATACAGTTTAGCAGCAGACCTGTTAACGTTGAAGCAAAAAACACTACAGAAGACAAATAAAAAATTATTTTAATCGTCTCTGTGGGAGCAACAAGCAACCGGTCGGTCGCACGCAAGTCACTGGGACGTGCAAACACTGAACAACGGAAACAGCAAAAAATCGATAAAACAGCGCGATGCCTTTCTGCACGTCTAGACCACCACATGCTGACTGATACCGTCCGTATTTGCTTACGTGTACTTGCTTCCTACTACACACGCTGCTGACTCTACGCGCTCGCCTAATTGTATGCGCAAAAGCTCTGTGGTTATTTTCAACAATAAAAATAGTACCTGTTTCGTCTGGGCAGGGACTAACGTATTGCGGTGAATTCTAACATACAACATTGTACGCAATGAGATAGACTACTGGACGTGTTGTGTTTACTGAGCGCGGAGCTGTCCATCGCTGGCAGCCTTGCGTTAAATGCGGCCACCCTACCCACCCTGTGTCGCCTTGAATTTAATGATAACATTTGTGTAGTTGGACTGCCAAAAATCGATTTTAAAAAAGGCGGTTGCTCGACTGTTTTTTAGTATAATTCTAGCTGGTTATTTTCTTACTACAACTGTCTGCGTTCAGAGAAAGAGTAGGAGAGAATTGCTAAATTATTGCACTGCACGATCGAAAGAGATGTTCCACAGTGCCCAATTTCGAAGCAAGTTTGAATTGGCGGGCTAGCAGCGTTTTCGTGCCAAAACCCACTACTGCCGCCGATCGATTGTGTTTACATTTGTTGCCATGGGATCGAGCATGGCGGAACACGCTCATCTAAAATCCCCAGCAAAGATTTCAACAGCAGCATATATCAGTCTTATTTAGCAGATTTGTAATCAAGTCCAACTTACGTAGTCTCTTCTAGATGGACAAGCTAGATTTCTCGGAAACGAGTCGGTAGTGGGCAGAGAGAGCGAGCGTTATTTGGCGTGGCGGAGGAGGTTATCGATTGGTCGGGGAGTTGCCGCAGCAACTGCGTCAGTGCAGAGAGCCACCTTGTTGTTGCTTGGCAGCGAGGCCAGTTGTCAAGGAGAGCTGAGTTTGTTGTCGATTGTGGAGTTAGCCCAAGCTGCAGTGTTGTGTACTGTTGGCGCGGCAACGGTGACCAAGGGTGCCATCTTTGGTTGGCAACGACACACACGCAGGTAGGTAGGCTACTCCTGTTGCCCGGACACCACGATTCGTCTCTTAGACTACCGGCCAATTAGCTTCGACCGCCTTGCATCTTCCAATGCCTGCTCAGTTCGAATGCTAGTGCACATGGAATGGTGCGATTTGTCGGTGGTCGAACGCAGCCGATGGGTAGCGAGGCTTCTGTGAGCAGGAGCCCTTGCCTGCCTATAAAAGCGGCGGTCGTTGCATGCAATTAAGTCGGCCGTAACTGTCTCACTTCTATTACACAATGTAATCAGATTTCGAATCAAATCTGGCCGTCGTCTCAGGAGCCTGATCAAATTTAATAAGATCGACCTCGGCTGACTCTACACTCCCACTACAACAATAGTAACAGTAGCGATGATGGCAGGAAATAGCGGTGTGGGATGTGTCGTTTAATAGTTAATGAGGACGGTTCAATAAATGTAACAGAGCAGGTCAAAGCGCATTCAACGAGCAATAACAACTCTTAATCAAGGGCACGTTTCTTCCAGCACAACAAAAGATCAGAATCGATCGATGAGTGCGCAAACTGCTTCTGCGGCGAAGCGCGCCGCCACTGCTGAGGTTGTTGTCGATGTAACGTCCACCGATGAGCCGCCCGCCAGAAACACACGACACAAAAACGCCCAGGTAGTCAGAAGTAGTAGGAGCTTCTTAGGCAGAGACTGAGCTTTCAGCTGAGTGCCGGCACCAAGGTGCTGATCGTAACGCAGAACACGGCCAAGAAGCAGTCGGCATCGGCCACCAAAACTATCGTAATTCAGCCGCCGACGGGGCACCAGTCCAAGACGAGCGCCAATCAGCAGACGATGACGTCTTCGGCCGAGTTGGGGGCGGAGTCGGCTGCCGGCGACAATGTGATCATTGTGCGCTCTTCTGCTTCTACCCCGGCCTCTTCGCAAGCCTCTTCTTCAATCAATGTTACAGGTACATCTGAAAACAGACTACTGCTTTTACTCCTGCTCTCGAAGCCGCGCTGTGTTGTTAACAACATGCTAGTAGACTTGACTAAATCAGCTATGCCTGTCTACTTAACGGCTTAAAAGATGATACTTTTTCTTCATGTTTGGCTGTGATTAGACTCCGCCTCTAATGCCAGTTGGTCCAGCCCAGGCTTGTGAAAGGGGTTGTAGACTTTTGGCATATTAGTGTTCAGAAACAATTCTAGAAGATATTCTGAGGCTAAAATAATAGGAGTCAGGAAAGTTTAGTGTGTACATAAGTTTTCATAAGCCAATTTCACAAAAAGTTATCAATGAATTAGTCTATCTATTTTCTTTTTTACGTCCGAATTCCCGGCCTATCCAGTTCCCCACCCAACAAACTCCCATTTTTAAGCTTGTTTTTATAAGCCTAAGCCAAAACTTGAAACCAATTCTTCAAATTAGGGTGATCGGCGAGTATGGTGGGCCTCCTGACTTATCTCCGAACGTCAGCGGTTCTAGTTAAGTTAGTACGTATCGTGGGTAAGAAGGCGTTCGGCTCATATACATGTGACTAAAATTAGGGAATATGCCCATTCTACTACATCGCAAGGTGCGCTACTGCATACTTCAATCGCCGTTTTGGATCAAGATTATGCTTTTCGTATACATTTTGTGCGTACTAACGGCAGAGGTTTGCAAGGAATGACCTAGCGTTCGCTACTAACGTGGTCATTGTGCAGTGCACGGAAGAGCTACGGAAAATGTTGGTGTGCTGGTGTTGGAGGAGAATGGTGGAGGCGGGATGCGTGTCAATGATTTCTTGTCAGCAAGTAAAGTACAATGGAAGCTGGCAACTAATTTCATGTGACACGGCCAGTAATGTAGACTCTATCGGTCCCTGGGGCCCGACCGGGCCCGCGCCGGTCCATTGTATGCGTGCGGCCGGTGACGCGACCGTTCAATTTGTTTTATGAACACTCTCAAGCTTAGTATTCTCTTTATTGGAGAGCTATCATCGTCAGGTAGTCAGTGATACGCGGCAGCTCTTTGCTCTCGCAGCAGTGCCTTAGACCATCTGTGCCTTAGATGGAACGCTACTTTGTGGGTAGGTGACTGACTGACTGGCTGGCAGGCTGGCAGAGGGTCGCTATTAGGCGCCCGGGGTCATTGGAAAGACAGATTACGGTAGAATTAACTAGCCACGGCTGCGAGCGCGCGCACGGCCCTTGCCGCTAATAATAAGCCTGGGCAGCCCCCAACGTACAGAGAGCAGGCGTACCTGTATAGAGCTGTAGCTCTGTGTGGTATTGATCGGTTTATGTCGACTAAAAGCCACTCGAACAAAAGAGACATAAACAGGGTTCCCTCCTCCCTTTTAACTGGCTTCTCCTCTCTCCGCTCTCCACTCTCGCTCTCTCCCTTCTCCCGGTACAGCGGTATTCTGTATGCAAATTAATTGCCTCTGTTTCAGTGGCCGAGCCGGATGGACGCCCGCTAGCCGACGGTCTCGGATACAGCAGCAGCGCCGGCACTCCTCAACTGCCGTACGTCACTGACAGCTCTCAGGGTTTGGGGTTCTCCTCGGCTCAGATGGACCCGTACTTGAGCGGCAATCCGTCTCATCATCACTTACAGTATACTAACAGTGGTGGCACACGCACTTACTTGCACCGGCACTCCACTCACCTGTACTCACTCACTTGTGCAGTCGGTCGCCAGCTTAGACCGCGCAGTGGCACGGGCAGTAGCTATAGCAAGAGAGAGAGAGAGAGTAGTAGGTATGGGCGGTTGCGAACGCAGTGGGGCGTCGTTCAGTAGCGCGGAGACAGTACTAAACAGAGCCAGTGGCTGGATACCTCGGTATGACGCTAAGGTAGCTATGGAGCTCTAATAAGATATTGCTACAACAACACAAGTCTCTAAGTGTTGTCGCTGATTAGTGTTACTAAAGCGACCACGGTCACTAAGGTGCTCGGGCCCCCCATGCTCCGCTATGCATATTTGGTTGATTTGTCGTTGACACTGTCTCTAGCAACCTCTAGATTAGGTATTAATCGCGCGCTCGCTACCTAGCTACGACCTGCCTTCTATCTCTCTCTCTCTCCCTCTCTCTCGGCTGCCTTCGCACAGTCTCAGAGCGTCCGCGACCAAATTGCCGCTGGTTCGATGTCGTGTCATGGCGACTGGGTTGCTACTCAACCAACTCTAACACACAGCCAAATTGAAGGCATTTCAAGCACTGCGCTATCTTGCCACTTAGTGTCCCGTGCACCGCCGCCACCCCACCCCACCTCTCTCTGTCTGTTTCAGAGCCGGCAGCTATACGGTCTATGCCAGTGGAGACACCAACACCTACAGTCCCTACTACCACCAGACGGTAAGTAACATCTTCCTCCTCACTCCACTCTGGAGACTACGTAATACTCTGTTTTGGGAAGATCAAGCACAAAATTGTTCTTTATGTACTGTAGGTGCTGTATGTCTTAGCCGAATACGAATTATTTAAACAGAGGGGTTCGTGCTGGTCTAAAGGTGTGTTGCAATTAGGTGATAAAAGAATTGTGTATATAACCCACTCGTTTAGTCTGTACATTCATTGTTTTCTTGGTTCTATCCAGTAAACTCTCTTCACTATCTCGGCACCAATGAAGAGAGCTTACTCGTTAGAACCAAGAAAACAATGAATGTACAGACTAAACGAGTGGGTTATATACACAATTCTTTCAGTACGTACGTACGTAGGTCTGCTTTCAGTACCAGCCGGGGCTGCATTCTCCCAGCGTCAGCACTCCCGGCACCTACATCATATCACCGGGCAGCAATTTGTCGGCCTCTCAGCAACCGTCGCCGAATTCCGTGGACGAGGAATCGGCCGGCCATTTGAGTCACACGACCCGCGCCTCGCCGGCTACGGTAAGCTTAAGCTACTGTATGTCAGCCAGCCGGACGGACTAATGTCAGTGTTTGCGGTGGTTTAGATCCAGTGGCTGCTGCAGAATTACGAGACAGCCGAGGGCGTGTCGCTGCCGCGCTGCACCCTCTATAACCATTATTTACGGCACTGTGCAGAGAACAAATTGGACCCGGTCAATGCAGCTTCTTTCGGAAAGCTCATTCGCTCCGTCTTTCTGGGCTTGAGAACAAGACGTCTAGGAACAAGGTAGAGCGCTCTTTGTTGGCCGCACAATCACTGACATCGATTTTCTGCCTACTAATGCACCGTCTGTCTGACTGACGCATGTCTCCTGCCGAATCTGGGACTAATTTCTCATAAACGATCCGTTCTTGGGAGGTGGGATTGACAGCAGATTTTATTCGCACAGCTTCAAAAGTCAGCTTCAGAAACATGAAGGAAGTTAGAAACACACAGCTTCCGTTATCCCGATTGTGCTCATGTAATGGTGGGGTAGGTAAGGTAACGGAAGTGTGCTTACCTGCCAGGTTGGAGTCAAGGAGGCTTTACTTGGGAAAGCCAAAGCTAAAGAACTCGCATGCCTAGTTGCACCTATGACGTGCGGTAAGGCGTTGCGCGTGGCCCTGACACCACCTGGGTTGCCTTTGAGTGGTCGAAAAGTTCTAAGTTATTTGAAGCGTAAGCTGAAAATTAGGTGTTTCTGAGCTAGTTTGTTTGTACTTGATCCGCTACTAGTTTTTGTATCTTCGGGACTAGCTAGCGGGTTAAACCCCCTAGTTCATACAATGTACATATACAGTATGGACATGCCCTTGTAATAGCAATTTCTTCACTGCCCTAGATTTCAGAGCAGTATTGAAGTAAACGTGCCTGTAGTTTCTAAAAATGCGAACAAAACAGTCCATCGAACACTTAGGGTTCCTCTGCAGTCCGGTAACTCTGTTTAAACTGAACTCGAACAGTCAACTTAGTGAGTAAAGCTCCATAGTTCGATTTTCAGTTGTGCTGAGTTGGTGTTAGGTGATCCAAAATATTTCATTAGACTGGTTGTTTTCCTCATACGTGCGTCGGCCAGAGGACGGTAGCTTTAGGCTTGAAGGTGTTCGTGCTCCAAAAGTTAGCTTCGTCGTTAGGTGTAGTACTTCCAGACCCTGATGCATCTACAGTTTGGCTGAGATTTTGGCGTTTC
The DNA here is from genome assembly GCA_030248155.1 of Sabatieria punctata. Classification (NCBI taxonomy): domain Eukaryota; kingdom Metazoa; phylum Nematoda; class Chromadorea; order Araeolaimida; family Comesomatidae; genus Sabatieria; species Sabatieria punctata. Next base: position 20,624 of record JASANB010000664.1, on the reverse strand, counting down.
TATGTAATTGCGCAAGATTTTGCAATATTGTATGAAACGGTTTTCAGAGGTAATTCCAAGTACCATTACTATGGAATTCGCGTGAAGCCGGACTCTCCCCTGAACAGAGTTTCCGAGGACACTATGCCAATGGCATTAAGAACACAACCAGCCAACCAAAGTCGCAAGTACATACGTGGTTTTTGCAAAATGAAAGCAAACAAACAAACAAACCAGTGCCATTCAGAACGAAGCTGTCAACTCGCAGTTCGGCGACCGATTACAGTCAGAGCAATACGACCGCCTCCTCAAGTAACCCGAGCGTCGGAGCAGTGGGCAGCTACGGAGCCGGAACCAACGGCAACGGCGCAAGTGCGTCTGCGTCCGGTTACGGCAGCGGCAGTTCGGAGAGCAACGGTCAGATGGACTCGCACAAGCAATACCTGGGCAACGGCTCCGTACCCGACTTGGCCGGACCGATGCAGGACAACTTGGAGGAGGCCGTCCAGCCTATGGGTCTCGGAATTCATCAGGTCATCAAGTTTGTGCACGGCTACAAACAACACTGCGAGGTTGGTATGCTTATCATCTCTCTCTGCTTTGCTTAACGCTTATTCATACTCTTGTCGAAAATGTCGGTCCGACAAGTTCATTAAAGTAGAACGCGTCAACACGCCGCAGCGACATCTTCCGCCTCCAACAAAAATGACCTTATGTCGGCACTTTTTGTTATATTCATTGGTAGGGATGTCTAACTAAATTATATTGTTTTAGTGCAAAAAAGCAGTGGCGTACCCAGGATTTGCGGGAATGTAAATTTTCAAGTTGCCTGCCTTGTTGGGCTAAGGCAAGAAAATTTTGCAAAATTAGCCTTCAAAAAGTAATTTAAAAGGTAATCTGAGCGTAAAATTGACAATAAGTGACAGTTTTAGTAGTTTGAACATACATGGGCCGGAAAAATCCGGAGGGGGTGGGGGGGGTTGAGAACCCAAAAAAAAAATATTTCCTTAAATAAGCTTTTCAAGTCCCCCCCCCCCGAGACGATTTCACCCGCCCCCTCCGATTTTTCTGGCAAGTAAATTTTCGAGCAAATTTTTGCAATTTTTTACACCACCAAAATCGCCTGCAAAACAGCACTTTTTAGCCCAAAATACGATTTTTGGCAATTTTTAGCCAAAAATTTCTTTTTTCATGTGGGCCGGGGGGCCGGCCCCCCCCCCCCCCTGGCCCTGGGATATGGGTTTCCGCCCTCCCTCCCCCCTTCCTCCCCCCCGCCCCGCCGCGGGCCCGGCGATTCCCCTTGGTTAGTTGCCCTTTTAATAAAAACAGTCTTACATCGCCCCTTCAATCCCCCCCCGCGGGTGCTGTTTATCCACTACGCGGAGCCAGACTATGCCCCCATATCAAAGATGTGGTGTCCGTAAAAATGTGTTTTGTACGTACTGTACCTAGCTGAGGTAATGGTACCGATAATCTAAAGTCCTTGCTGGTTAAGTACTAGAAGGGAGAATTACTGTATGTACAGTGCCGTACTCACTGTAGCTGAGCTGTGATTGTGTAGGACGTGCTGGATTCCATCCGACGCCTTACTTTCCACGAGGTGGAGGAGTGCTGGCAATCGTTCTGGCAGCCGGAGAACGAGACCTCGGACGACGATCTGAAAGGGTGAGTGAGAGCTGCTTTGCTTTACGTTTGGCTAAAACGGCGTGCGGCCGTTCGATAAGCATTAGAGGGGCGTTTGAAAGATTATTAACGCATCAGTTACACAATCGATCCGACCTGCAGGGACGGCGGTATGGGTCTGAGTCAGACGCAACTCTTCAGTCTCTGCACCGTTCCGCAGATACAGCAGTACGTACAGTCGATGGACTTCGCCTTCTACCAGGTCCTCGTCGACGTCCTCATCCCCAACGTTCTCAAGCCCATTCCCAGTGAGCTCTCTACCACCTCTGTCTATATATAGTCAACGCTGATTGGTTGCAGGCTCCCTGACACAGGTGATCCGCAACTTTGCCAAAGGCCTAGAGAACGGACTCAGTCTTGCTATGCAGGGCGCACCGGACGCCGTGCAGAAGATTAAGGTAACTACACATGTATGACTGTACATCGGAACACCTTCCACACCGACCCTTTCAATGCAATTGTCGCATTGACTACACAACAAATCGATTTTCGCTAGTTAATTAGCCACCCTATTATTGAGTCTTATCTCTGATCACTGACTAATGTTTTATCCATACAGTGTTGTACATGTAACAGGTCTTCCGCCGAATGGGGGTTGGTGGTCTAGCGCCGGCCGGGGGGTCTGAGCCCAAAATTTGGGAGTGGGTTGTGCGCTAAAAAACACTAAAAAAATTTTCCGCTAAAAATCGTCGAAAATCGCTAATTTGGACTGAAATACAGCTAAAATGTGCTGTTTTACAGGCGATTTTGGAAATTTTGTGTCTAAAATTGCAAAAATTTGCTCAAAAAATTACTTTCCAGAAAAATTGGAGGGGGTCCCATCCGGGGAGTCTGGCCTAAGTCGGTTGGGGGCAGACCCCAGAACCCCTGTTACATGTATGGTTTTATCTTTGAAGTACTCGCCCGTTCTCGCTGACGCGTTAAGCCTGTCTTCCAAAGTTTTTCCGCGGAACATTGTACAAAAGTTATCTCTCTAAAAGTAAAACAAAGCCGCGAAAATCAGACTGCGATCAGGGAGTTTTGCGTCGAGGCGAGTGTTTTGTTAATTGGCAATGAGAATGATCAGGTGTGGTTTGTGGGTTCACAGCTAAGTTATGAGGTGGCCGACCACTTGGTACTGTAATTGTTCAATGCAGCATAGCAGTAATGCCGATGTGTTTCAGTTGAACGCAGTGAAGAGTCTGGCGCAGACACTGCGACGCTATACGTCTCTGAATCACCTGGCACAGGCGGCGCGCGCAGTGCTGCAGCATCAGGGACAGATCAACCAAATGCTGCAAGATCTGAATCGCGTCGACTTTCACAATGTGCAAGAACAGGCCAGCTGGGTGTGTCAGTGCGACCCGATGCTGGTCGATCAGCTGGAGAAGAACTTTAAGGTAAGCACGTACAGTACACTCCTGTACACAGCGGCAGTACCGATCAAATCTGCAGGCCAACCTGCACAAGCAGAAGACGCTGGAGCAGTGGGCTCAGTGGCTGGAGGCTGTGGTGGACCAAGTGTTGGCGCCTTATCACGATAAAACCTTAGAGGAGATGGCGGTGGCCGGGAAACAATTTTTGCTCAAGTGGTCCTTCTATAGGTGAGACGTCGTTTTACGGTCTGACCACATTTTCTCGGCATGCCTTTCGCCTGGACTGATAGCACTTGGACTGAATGTATGTAGTTTGAATGGCCGATTCTGCATAAAATGATGGTTTCACTTGAGGCTGAATACATTGGCCGGGGTTTACCCACCCCCAACTAGGGCTTTCCCCACCCGAGATTCCACCCACCTACAGACATAGATGTAACAGGTGCAGGCCGGCGTGGGGGCAGGGGTTTCAGTCAGGTGGGGATCGAGGGGGTTTCGCTCAGAGGGAGGTCCAAAACTTCAAAAAGCTCCAAAATGCCTGGAAATGCGTTTTTAGCACGTTTTTTCTGTAATGTTTTATGCTGCCAAATAGCGTTTTGAGCTAAAAACAAGCGAAAAATGACTTTAAAAAATACCGATTTCTCTTTAATATTTGCAGTGGAAACGCCAAATTCGGTTTCCAAAGACTTTTCGAACGAATTTTAACCTAAAAATTAGTGATTTCTGAGCTTTGCTAATACTGGAGCCGCTACTAGTACTTGTATTTTTTGTGGTCGGGGGTGAGGTGAGGGAATTTGGCCTTTCGAGCTAGGGCATACATGTAAACAGGTCGTCTGCCGGGGGTGGTCTGAGGCTAAATTCTAGGGAGGAGTTGGGCGCTCAAAAATCGCAATTTTTCGGCTAAAATCGTCAAAATCGCTAATTACAGCTAAAAAGCGCTGTTTTACAGGCGATTTTAGCAATTTTAGTGTCTGAAATTTTAAATAATCGCAAAAATTTGCTCAAAAAATCACTTGCCAGGAAAATCGGAGGGGTGCTCTGGCCTAAATCGGGTGGGGGCAGCCCTCCTGTTACATGTATGCTAGGGGATAACCCCCTAGTACATGTATGCCTACAGAAGACTTTTTTCTTGTATCCTCTCTCCATAATGTCCTCGCCCCGCCAAACTTCCCAGATTTTTGACTCCATACCGATTTTTCTGAGCCTACACGTGCAGATATTGTGCCGTAGCATAAAGACCAGTGCCATACATGTTGATATTTGGCCGTCTCTATCAGTGAACCTTTGGTTCCAGTTCAATGGTGATCAGAGACCTGACACTGCGTTCGGCGGCTTCGTTTGGTTCGTTCCACCTGATCCGGTTGCTCTACGACGAGTACATGTTTTATCTGATCGAGCAGCGACTGGCCAAGTCCACCGACCAGACCAGCATTGCCATTATGGCCCAGGTAACTGACTTAGTCTGCCCATCTGTTCGACGTTTGCAGCTCAGAGAGAGACTGTTTAGCATTCAAATCTGTTCGCCGATATTAGCGGTCCGATCTTCAGCGCCGTCTCCGGTTTCGCCGACGGTCCGCCACTGTTGGTCGACGCCCACTCCACTTTTGTCAACGGTCACGCGGACTACGGTCACCCGATGCAAGCCGGCAATGAGAACTTCGAACAGTTGGTGAACGCCAACGGCGCCGAGCCGACCGCCGCCAAGCGAGCGCGACTGCAATGAACTGCTGACCTGACCGACCAAAAACTGATGTTGCCTTCAACAGTATAACTTCTGAATAGGGCCTTTCTTCGAGGGCTTGGTTTTATGTTGTCTTGTGACTGAGTAGCCTTACATAGCTGTTTCGCCAGTCAGTCTTATGCTCAGTCGGTTTTAAACCAGTAGCAGGTAATCACCGGTTGTGCAAAACGGCTTGTAGTAGTTTTTTATGTCGTCGTCTGCACCCTTGTGACACCACCAGCCCAGATCTGTGATATTATGCTTTAATATTATTGAGAAATTATTATTATTATTATTTATATACAGAAAGCCTGTCAATCTTCGAGTTTAGTTATATGTACAGTTTGCGTTGGTTGAACTACTTATTATATTTGTCTAGAACGGCTGTAAGTAAGCAGTGTGAACAATGCAGCTATCTTGCCCGACCAGTTAGTCGTGTTGCATTTTTTGTTTCTGTTCTTGTTTGTTGTTACTATTGTTGTTGTTCTAAACACCAAACACTTTCGAGCCGATCTTTTTAGTTGTTTTACTCTGAATACTCGTGCTTTTGGCTCCCCAATATGGCTGTGTCGTTGTTGAGAACTAACTACCGTATTTACTGTACACCCTGATGCAATGTGTGCGATGCTCCAGTTCTGTTGTATGGCTCGGTTTCTGGCTAAACTTACTTTAGCTCGCGAAAAGCGGCTTTTATTTTCGTAGAATTAGTTAGCCCAGCTGCGTATAAGCATTCAAGTGGCTTTCTAGCTCTATTTCCTCCAAATTGAGGCGAGTCTAAATTGGTATTCAGTCGGTCTCCTAAAGCGGAGACTCAATCTATTCGGCTTGCGTCAACTGTACTTCTAATTTGATCAGCCTGGTTTCAGTCCCCGTGCAGCGCAGCCCGCCACGAGCAACAATTTGGGTGCCTGACTGACGCACAAAATGGCGATTTGTTTGTTCACTTAGAATTGCCAATATTTTTGCCAATCACGGCTGTGTGGGAGTGCAGAGGCTGCTGTCAACACATATAAGGGCATCCTCCTCTTTCGTCACTGCTGTGCGTGAGCGCCCACAATTAATAACCCACCGCTTCCCCATTATCTATTGGTTCTCATTCTCGGGTACAACACCCACCCACCCAGCTCTACGTACGACATCCCTCCCTCTTATATCGCTGTCGATCTTTGAACCTCCTTAGAACTTTCTAGACTTGCGAACTTCCTTCAAAGAATCAGACTAGTCTTCCGGCGTTTTCCCAGGTGTTGAGATTGGGGATTGAGACCAAGTCTTATCCAAACTAAACAAGTCTTTTTTTGCCATTTCTACACGTAAGTTATGTACTGTACCTGTTCACTGGAATACTTTCGCCAAGCTGAGCAAGTAATGGGATTGAGTATTCTTTTTGGTATTGTCACTCTGCTCCTCAGAAAAAACGGTTGTTTGGTGCATGACCAAATTTGTACTGTACGTACATGTTTCCATCACGGGTTTTCTTACGTACACAAGTGAAACAATAGAGCTTACGCAGATTTGACGCACTTTGCGGCTGCAGCTGTGCTGTTTTTCGACTGGTGCCATTAAGTTCAATTAATAGGGCTCTCCGGAACTCAATCTAAGCAAAATGGGCTAAACCGCGCCGGCCAGTTCCTCTGTGATACGGGCAGCCTAATGGAATTTCAATATATCACACATAGTGTCCAGAATAGCTATCTGCTTTGTCACATTAGCGTGTACGACCGATAGTAATTGCTGCTTGTGTCCCCTGCAGGCTTCTGGTTGAGATTGTAAAATCCAGCTTTTTATTGTTTTACTCACTTTAGAGGCCAACCAATGTGTTTGAACTAAAAGATTCTGAACTAAGATTTTAAACTAAGACTCTGAACTGTGCAAAATAGGAGCGCTGTAACGCTGAAATCAAATCAGAACACACCCAGTAAGTGTATATAGCATTAGCTCTCTAATTGGAAAGAGCGTACGTACAGTCTAAATTAGGAGACCAGCGCGCGTCGGTGGGGCTTGATTGGCGTTAGACACGAACGAAGAGGCCAAATATAAGCTGCAAAATACTTACGTAGAAGGTTTTCTCTGCAGGTGCTGTTTCCTTACGAACAATGTCCCTTCGACTGCTACTTCTTGCCGTGCTAATAGTCCACTGTGCGAGTTCTTATCCGACGTATGGGTTTCTGTCCAGGAGGTCTCCATTCGTGAGGCGAATACCCATCCGATACCACTACCCCACCGATTACGCAGAAGACAGCTGGTCCGATCTAGATGGTCAGTCGGTCGGTAAAAGATCGTTGGGTTTTGGGCCGCAGTCTGCCTTTGTGCTTCGACGCGGTCCTTTCCGTCGCATTCCGTTGGTCGACCTGCAGCCCACTTATTTCCCTGGCGAGTTCCAGTTTCGGTATCCGATGCCAAATTCCGGCGGTATGGTGCCTCTGCGAAAGAGAGCCGGTCCTGGCGGACCGTTCTCAGGTTTTGTGGCACGAAGAGGACCGTTCCGAAGAGTGCCACTGGTTCAACTGCCGGCCGACTCGGTTGACTACCTGTTTCGATACCCAATGCCCGTCTCCGACAACTCAATGCCCATGAAGAGGTCGCTGCGCCCAGCCTCCGATGCTATTTACGATGATGACATTGACTCTCTTGACCTCACTCCTCTCTACAGCCGAAACTGGTTCTACTGAGAGCTACTGCGAATAGGATCTGAACTTACAACAGTAATATTTGTCTGTTTTACTGCTTTGTTTCGCAGTTAATTCGTCACTGTACGTACGAAAGCGAAGAAAAACTCAATTACTCAAGACAACGTAGTGCTTAAATACAGGGTGGGTCATTTACCTATCACAGGTTTCGTTTTGCTGTAACTTTTGCGTTCGTCAATAAGTTTCGCTGAAATTTTAAGAGTCAGGCTCTGATTCGATCGAATCTGGGTATTTAGACCCAAAATTGAAAGTTTGGCGTAGAAGACTCTCTCTGTGCGCTTTGTACGGAAGAAGAAACCGCATTTCACTTTCTAGGACAATGCTTGCCTTAGTTGCAATTCGAAGGCGTACCCTCGGAGGTGACATTATGTCTCCTGAGGTTATTAGAAGTTGTGAGCTCAGAGATCTCCTGAGATTCATCACAGAATCTAGGAGATATCCCTGACCTCTAGCTCACCGTTAAGTTCAACGACTTCTATGGGGTTCGCGTGATGGGCCCATGGGCGGCCGAACGCTAGGGGTATTTCTATATTGGCATTCCTAGCCTACCAACTTGAGTTCTGGACTAAAAATTGGGGCTTCTAGCATACATCTAGCTGGGTTTTCGGCTGGGGGAATTTTTCTGATCCAAAATAGGGTTTCAGGGCTATGCCCAAAGGGGGTTTCAGCGACCTTTTTTGGTGTCCAAAAAGTGGGTTTCAGCTAAAAATCGGGTAAAAATCCTGTCTGAAGTGCAAAATACCGTTTAAAACCTATTTTTGCTTTAAAACATGCAAAAAAACTTATTTTTTGTTTGAAATGTGCAAAAAAAGCTAATTTTGCTTTAAAACGTGCAAAACAACCCATTTTATTCGACATAATACAGTTAAAATGCATTTCTGGAACCTTCTTTACAGATTTTTAAACCCAAATTAGGGTTTCGGAACCCTATTTACGGTTTCAGTAAGTGGAAACGGCGGAAGTTGAAGTTGGCGGACTTGGCCAAAATTTTGAGAACCTGTGCATGTTGTGTTAAAATTTTTACGAAATTTATTGACGAACGCAATAATTACAGCAAGATGAAACTTGTGATAGATAAATGGGCCACCTGTAGTACATTCGTCGAAATGCGTTTATTTAGTACCAGTACGCATGTAATTTTTTTTATATTTTATGATGAAACGCGGGGTTGTACTACACGCCCATAGCCTGAGTATCGTCGATCTGTAGCTCCATTGAACGCACTGTATGCCATCTTCTGAAAGTGTTCTGTATTTTTACGGCATGACTACGAACAACATGATACCCAGTTTTTCTTGGCGGAAGTGGATCACTGATCAATGTTTCTTTCCGGAAGCATGTAGTTGAATGGATACAGCGTTTAACCAGTAGAAACACCAAAATACAGCAAGCCAGTACGCCGCAGATCTGGCTCATAAAATTTGGAAAGGAAATTATGTAGTCCTGAAAATGAGAGGCGCCAACTAGACGATAGTGGGACATGAAATTGTGACTAGCAAGATCATCAGCAGTACCTCTGTAACTTCAGTGAAATACGAGTTCGGGAAAACAATCTCGAGAACCAGAAGCGAATTCATGTCTTCTCGTGAAATAGCACTCCTTTTACCTCTTGATTGAACGTCTTCACCGTATTGCAAATGGAAATCTAGAATAACACTATTCTTAAACATTATCAATGTAAATAACAAAAAAATCAAGCTGTGCTGTGTCCGTCCGTCCATAACCGGAAACTACACTACACCGTGGGGAAATTTTCGCTGAAAATGCGTTAGCTCATTTTTAAGAGTCGGTCTCTGGGCAGTTTGAGTTTCAGTATTCAGACACAATATTAAAACTTTGACTTAAAACGCTGTAAGCTAATACATGTAGTTGAGGTATGAAACGCCTGAAAAGGAATTCCAGATTTGACGCTTCTGTCCCAAGGTATAGCTGTCTGAAAATCAGCTTTGAAACTATGGGACCAAAATTTTTGGATAGAATTGCTTTCTCATTAAGGGAAAAAAGAAGCCAGACTGCCCTCGCTCGGTACCGGTACCATAAAACGGCGTTAAGTGCCTGACTGTTATACTGTACGTAACCACGTTGACCTGCATCCTAAGCGAAGACAAATTTGACCTTACCGGGCGGACAACGAGCTTCACAAAGACGCAGTGTTTCAAAGTTGTTGGCGGTGCCTTCGCAACCGTGGTACCAAAATTCAACACATTTGCCGCTTTGAACATCGTATCCAAACCGAATGCCAGAACATGTGCGGCCTTCATTAATTGTCGTCTCGCATACCGCATCTTCGTTTGTTGCTAAATAGGCTGATTAGCAATGCTCTATGTACTGAAGAGTTAGATTGTTTGTAGGAGTTTTTCGGATACTGTGCGCTTGAGTGCGTGCGTGCGTGCGTGCGTGCGTGCGTGCGTGCGTGCGTGCGTGCGTGCGTGCGTGCGTGCGTGCGTGCGTGCGTGCGTGCGTGCGTGCGTGCGTGCGTGCGTGCGTGCGTGTGTGTGTGTGTGTGTGTGTGTGTGTGTGTGTGTGTGTGTGTGTGTGTGTGTGTGTGTGTGTCCCAGACTACTAGTAAAGACTCCGCTTTCCTTTCAGTACATAAACCAATTGAGGATTGAGTACAAAGGGTTCTACTGCACATTTTGTACAGTTGTCTTGGAACTATGCGGTACTTGCTTGCATCCTCTGCTACATTGTACGACGTATGTACAAGCTGTACGTACTACCGTAATCTAAGTTAACTTCAAACCGATTACCGTTTACACAGACATTCAAACAGTCGTTCTCTGTTTTAAAAGTGTGACTTTGATTGGCATTGCAGCCGTTGAACAGAAATTCTTGGCATTTTCTAGTCGCAGCATCAAAGTAGAACCTGACGGACAACGTAAATTCACATTGCTCTCCTTCATACAAACTGTGAAGACACGGACTGAGACGAATTGCTAGAATAGCTCAAACAAAATCTAACCTCTGCTCAAATGAAGCAGCCACTAACCTCCACAAGTAACTTCGCAGTCATTTTCAGTTTCGAAATTGTTGCTGTTAGCTTCGCAGCCGCTGTACGAAAATTCCATGCAACGCATCAGTTCGTTGTTCCAGTACCATCTGGTCAAGGTTTGATCACAAGAACCACGATAGGTGCGAGAAAAGCATTGCATCACACCGGCTGCAAATCTTATCGTGTAATGATAGATGGCCAGGAAATGCATAAGTAATTCAAGTTGACCTACGTACTTTTGGCACAAGCGCTTTGACAGTGGTGCTTTGTGAGGAAGAAATTACCGTTGCCGCCGCAACCACTGAACACCATTTCTAGACACTTCTGAGCGGTCGAATTCCAGAAAAATCCTAGCAAAGGCTTTACGGCTGAACGCTTGCACTCACGTCCTGGATCGGAGGGATACTCACAAACCGACTCTGAAATCAGCAGTAGATATCATTTTCGACGGAACTGAACGAAAAACAGATCTCTAACAGTTGCCTCGAGTACATCAGCTATCATTACCTGTTTCACCTAACTGCGAAGCCCGAATTTAAACGTATCGGCACTGAAACACATAGACCCAGAGAGACTGATCGCACTAGTCAGGGTTCGTGCCGCTCTGGCGACCCAAAATCCCCTGTCTTTCACAGACAAAAGACAAAAAATCCCCTGACATTTTCAAAAATTATTCATACTGAATGATATTTTTAGCCAAAAACTGGTGCTAAGCATGTCATGTGCACGGCTGCACTCATTTGCTACCGCCCAAACATAGCAAAAATTTTGAAAAATTAGCATTCTAAAAGGTACTGATATTGACTGAATTACATGCACTTTCATTGCTGCTTCTACAACCATGTTGCATGTTTTTATGGAGTGACGCCCAAAATTTCCACTGACAGACAAGACCCACAATGCCCTGACATCTGCTGACCGGCCGTACCTTTAGGTCCAATGTTTTGTTTGTCCTCAATCAGATCTTTCTCGATTGTTTCGGTTGCATTGGAGTGCTTGGGAGAGAAGTAAACAGCCAGTTGGTTAGCCGAGATTGGATTGGTGATTGTGTCTGTGCTGTACTGCCAATAGTCGCACGAAACGGTGCACCCGTTGAAACAGTCAGACAACTGTCCTTTCAAGCGATTCAAAACGGGCTTTAGGCAGAATTGCAACTGGTGCGCAGTGCAGTAGGGAATGTTGTCGTAGTTGAGCAGTCGTTTGTCGATGGCTAAATGACAATTGCAGTATCGGAAGGCCATCTCAGCGCGACAGTCCCACATGCAGTTGGATCTTGTGTACGGCACGCTTTTCATCAAGCGGAACTGTTTGGCTTTGGAGCACTTTTTGACACTGACGAAGTGCCAGGTCTTGACGGCGATCTTGGTCTTAGTTTCCGGTTGCAACTTCCAGTTTTGACCGGTGGCCACCTCCAATTGGTCCATCAGACTCAACACCACGCCGCCGTCCGCGTTTCCCCTGAGCACAAGTCGAACGCCTTCTATCGTATCGGTCGGCTGATACTTGAGAATGTCCATCCAGAAACACTTTCCGTAGATCGGGTCGAGAACTGGTATAGCGTGCAAGAAACAATCGACCTCTCTGGTTCCGAAGTAGCACCTCTTCAGCATGCTCATGTAATCGGCGAAAAAACGACCGATGTCCTGGTTTTTCCAGCTCACTTTCAAGCTTTTATCCAACAGTTCTTTAGCCAGTTCTTCTGTTTGGTCGGAAGAAGACAAGCCGAGCGCCTCCTCGTGACTCAACGGATTTGTATTCGGACACAAATACAGCTCCGGAAACTTCATCTGCTCCATATTTGTCGACTGCACCGTGTCCGACATTACTGGACCGTTAATGTAAGCGCAGAGAAACGTTACTGACAGCCAAACGACAGCCACGCAGGTAAAAGCAGCCAAAACAACTACAGTTGCTTTTCCCTTTCGGTTCAATTTGTCCAAGCAACTGAACTCGAATTAGATTGTCTGACAGTTTTGTCGCTCATTCTGCACTAGAGCACTTGTTGAACGAACAAAAACGTCTGGACAACCTAGCTCGAATTCCACACCTGGACTTTTCCAGACACCCACACCGTCGGATAACTCTGGCTCCGCTAATCCACAACCGCTGACTAAAGGCCATTTTAGAATTGAAATGTGGCAGGCACGCAAGCGAAACGACAGATTTGGCGGTCATAAAGACCAGCTGCGTAGGACGATTACTTTATGATTAGAGTAGCTTTAAATAAAATGGAACATTGTACATCACCAGTTGGACAGTATCAGTATCTTTATCTTTGTTCACGTTAATTAATTCTCCTTTTTCGGAGTGCTGCTCAGCTTGCAACCTTCGAGCTTTTCGCGCAAACGCGTCTTCCGCTCAATCAGCTTTGTTTCCAGCTAAAATCATTACTCTGCTTCACTGAAGATCTACAGACACAAGATCAATGTTCAGTAGCCGGAAAGATTCTTTTCCCAGGATGAGGTGCATTCACAGACTTTTAAACAAGACAAAATGCATTTTAACGTCAGCCACGGATTTCTCTACATACGCACCACTTCAAGTTGAACCGATGGCATGCATGGATTGGCAGCATCCACAGTTGTTGAAAAATTTTTTGAAGACAAGAATTTTTTGCTTTATTTTTAATTTTTGAATCAAAATATATTTTTTAAAAAAAATCTTGAAGGGGTCCAGCATGCTAGTACAGGTACTTACAACAAATTTTCCACTTTTGCCCCTCAAGTCAGCTGAGAAACCGGTTCGAAAACGCCAATACAGGTCTAAACACTGCCTATATAACTGTATAATTTCACCGAAGATTGTCTTTAGAGGCACTTCTAGGTGAACCTAATTAAGGATTTCTTGAGCAGTCGTTCGTTATTAGGCTCAGTGCAAAAGAAGTATTATGCTGGTTGCTAGATAAAATGTTGGCTGCTTCCAAAGAATTTACAAAAAATTGCATGTATGCACGTCAATTTTACCACTTTTTGCCCTAATTTGCATATTGATTTTCAAAAAAATTTTTAGAGCCTTCAAAAGAAGCATTTAAAAAAGATTTTTTTTAATTTGACCCTAACAACTGTTGTAGAATCCTTCGAGAACTCGCCGGCTGTTTGTGTAACCTGATCATTAAAATAATAGCTCAGTACAGCTCAGAACAGTTGTTAGGGTCAAAATATAAAAATCTATTTTTTAAAAAAGCTTTTTTTGAAGGCCCAAAAAATTGTTTTGAAAAATCAAAATGCAAATTAAGGCAAAAAGTGGGAAAATTAACGTACGTACACGCAATTCTTTGTAAATTCGTTGGAAGCAGCCAACATTTTATCTACAGGGTGTGTCAAAAAAAAACAACCCAGCAGAGTTTTTGCTGTAGCAACTGCAAATCTCAACCGATTTGAATGAATCCTGCTTTAAATGAAAGATAAATAAATTCTTGAAAGACTGGTGAAGGCCCTATTAAGATACGATGCTTAGTTCCTGAGATATTTTCCTTCAAACTCAAAACAGAGATTTTGGCAGTGAACAAGAGCGATTCCATTGCACTTCACAACAAAACGGATTCCTACTGCTGAGGTGCAACAAGACTTTTACAAATGAAGTAACCAAGCATGTGTGGCACCAGAAAAACCTCGTTACGTTAGCCCTGAGCAGTAGGAATCGGTTTTATTATGAAGTGCAACAGAATAATAAAAATCGCTCTTGTTCATAGCCAAAATCTGTTTTGACTTTGAGTGCAAATATCTCAGGAACCAAGCATCATATCTTAATAAAATCTTCAACAAACTTTCAAGAATTAATTTATCTTTCATAAAATATAGGACTCACTGAAATCGGTTAAGATTTGCGGCTGCTACAGTAGAAAATCTGCTGGGTTGTTTTAATCTCTGTTGTGCACTGCCAAAATCTCTGTTTTGATTTTGAAAGCAATTATCTCAGGAACTAAGCAACGTATCTTAATAAAAGCTACACCAGTCGTTCAAGAATTTATTTATCTTTCATTTAAAGCAGGATTCATTCAAATCGGTTGAGATTTGCGGTTGCTACAGCAAAAAATCTGCTGGGTTGTTTTTTTTTTGACGCACCCTGTAGTAACTTGCATAAAATTACTTCTTATGCACCGAGCCTAACAGCGACTGCTTAAGAAACCCTTCCTTAGGATTCACCTAGAAGTTCCTCTAAACACAATTTTCGGTGAAATTATGCAGTGTTTAGACCTGCATTGGCGCTTTCGAACAGGTGAACTGACTTAAGGTGCAAGAGTGGAAAATTTGTTGTACCTGTACTAGCACGCTAGACCCCTCTGACGATTTTCAAAAACTTTTTAAAAAAGCAAAAATTTTTGGCTTTCAAGAGAAAAATTTTTTTAAAACTGTGCAGCTCAGGACTACGGACTGCAGCCATACCACCAAGTATGGCTGCTAAAGAGAATGTAGAAACTAAGCTACAGTACAGTCTCACCGCTTCGTAAGACCGGTCTTCAGGTGTCATTCTGGCCAGAACTCCCAGCACCACTTGAAACGGAGTGCAGTGTTTGCAGGCCAAACCATAGATCTGTTCGAATCGTTCGTGCATTACCTGTCTCTGCAATAAATAGCTTTTACAGTTCTCAAAACCAGACTACAGAAAAGAACAAATACATGTAACAGGTGGTCGTCGTCGAATTGGAGTGGTTTGAACGAGGGGGAATTTAGCTCACCTCAAATTACAGGGAATAGTGTCAAAAATCGCTCAGAAACACTGAAATAATGGACTTCAGGGTTGACAATCGCTTAGAAACCTAAATTTTGGCTCAGTTACAGCAAAACATTTCTGTTTTACAGCGCTAACTTGCTCAAAATTTGAAAAAATGGGCTAAAATTTCCCTTCCAGAAAAATCGGAGGGTTTGGACCTTATCCCAAAACCTCTGTTACATGCAAGTCCGAAAGTGCCAGCAAGTTCTACTCTTCTAATCATACCGAAGCAGAGGGAATCTGTTTGAGTCGTCTGTCGAATTCAGAGGAGCTGAGTACGGTGTCTGTAGGCTTAAAATCAGCTTTCATCTCTTCAGGACTCACAATATCGGCGTCCTTCTCACAGGGCGTGTAAGGGGAAAAGTCCAAATCTCCAGTTTCGTCAAGAGCCGGTGTTTCAATATTCAACTTTTCCACCTCATTTCTGAGTCGGCTGTTGGAAGAATCTGCAGAAGTTTGGTCGCTCTCAACAGTCTCGAGGCCTGCGCGAGCCAGCGAAGCCATTCTTTCCAGTTGCAAAGCAGACGCAACTTGACCGACTAGAGAATCACAGGAGGGTTCTGGCTGAGCAAAGGCCAGATCTACAGGTGCGATTTTGTTCTCTGATAAAGATTCATCAATGCTCAAGTTCAGAGATTTGCTGCCTACTTGGTTTTCGGTCTCAACTGCATCCCGCTGAGTGGAACAAATCACAGGACAGAAGGTAAACTGATTCTGTTCAGCGTCTCTTTCAAGGTTCGGTGGCTGTGGAGAGGCGGCTGGTTCAAGAGTGTCCGTCTGATCGTCACTCAGTGACAGACGAAGAGGGGACATGACCGACTGGCTGAGCAAGTCCTCAAGTTTTTGACGCTTTACGTCGACAGAACCTTCAAAACCGCTGCATTTCCGCTTGACCGACTCATTTGCAGCACTGCGATCCACTTTAGGCGTTTGCTGAGGAGACGCTACTTTGGTCGAAACCGAAGCAGCAAGTGGTTCTTCTGGAGAGTCATCCAAAATAATCGGATCGCCATTGTTTGAGGGACGTAAAGGAGACTTCTGAGCAGCAGCTATTTTCGTTCTCTTGCTCTTGTCTTCTTTGGTCGGCGTTTCAGCCAGTTCGATAGAACTCACGCTGTAAGAATAGCAAACTATCATTTTGCGGTATGCATTTAAAGAGTGAACTTACACATTTTTGTTTCGTGTGGTCGTTACACCGTTTAGACGCAACTGTTTCCGCACGAACTCTTTGTCCTCTATTGATAGAAAACGCCACGAGTCCACGTTCGGTAGCAAGATGCGACGAAACCTAGAACATAGTCACGCAAAGATTTTGGGGCTCACTTGCCAGTGGGGTGTTTTAGAGGGTCATGGGGCACCGAGGCTTTCGTTCGGCTTATTTTTTCGCTGTAAAAGGCCGTTTTGAAATCTGTTATTGTTTCTAACCTAAGCATACATATTCTTCTATTCAAAATTATAGTATAACAGTACCTCAACCCAACATCCTTTTTTGCCCCTGGACGCTATTATTTTTTATTAATAAGCATATTTTATATAGAAGGAAAGGCAAGTTACGCTTTAGTTTAGAAGGGATGCAACCGAAGTTCGGTGTAAACCGAATAATTCGGTTACTAGTGCTGTTTGAATTCGATATTTTTATAGCGAATAATTGCGAATAGCACTAGAAAGGGGCGAACTTAAAGAATTTTAGCTAATCTGATATATTTTATCAGTTAAAATAAGGTCAATTTGTAAAATTCGGTTCCCAAAAAGGGCATCGGTATTTTCGTAATACGGTTGTGTTTAGAGCACTGGATCAGAAGACTTCCAGCAAAGCAGGGGAAGAGCACATCTTCTAAGTAAGCAGCTTACCGATCTCTCATGGCTTGAAAGGAATGAGCAGTGAGCGACTGGTTGGCGGCTTTCAACCAGAGATTGTTTCCTTTTGGGCATAACGCGTCCGGATTCCCTTTGCGCAACTGCGACAAGAAGAAATTGCACATAGACCTGTCGTCAGATCCAGAGAACTTCCTTCTTCTCTTACCACTCATTTTCACCTGAACGAACGAACGAACTTTTATCGCCCAACACAAAACAAAATAAAGTTATTAAGCATGACAGAAACGCGGCTACAGTATATATGGAGGCGAAAGGCCAGTGAACAGCGACAAGGGATTTGAACCGCCTTAAAACAAACATTAGTAAAACGTTAGAAATTACACAAAATTTACGTACTGGTCAAAGTTAAGTTTTCTCAGTTCTCGAGTAAAAGAAGCAAGGTTTCGTGGTACGGTGACCTCAATTGGAAGAGAATTCCATGTTTTCAACCTTCTTAAAGGAAAGGAGTGTAGCCTGCAATTTATGTAGCTTTCTAACTACGGCAGAAACAGTTTATACGTAAGTTCCTCTAGTTAGACTGGATTCCAACTGAAAAAGTGATCAAAATCTAAATCCACTAGACCACGTACGATTTGTTATACATACTGGAGATCAATGACGTTCGAGTGTTTCAAGGTCCAGTAGTTTTAGCCTTGCGAGGCTAGGGCCTTGAAGAACAAGCATACATGGCAATCGCAGTGTTAAAGCCCTCTTCTGCACAGTTTAAATGGTATTTATATCCTTGAGTAAATAGGGGTTCCATACAGGCGTGGCATATTCGAGCTGCGACCTTACTACGTAAGTTTTGTACATCTGTAGTAGAAATGGTGTGCTGCTATTTATTTGTCATTGTCAACCGAGATCGGGCGGCCATCAGGCAGACATGTATAGTGGGGGGTCGGCGGAATCGGCCGATATGGTGTGCGTTGGACATCCCTATGGCCCCAAAGTAAAACCCTAAAACAGTTCCGCCCAACTCCCTCTGGGCACCCAGCAATGGCCATCCATGGTTCTCTATGATGAAGGCCATTTTCCATAGTAAAACTCCAAAGCACCCCTCTCGGAAATGACCTTTTCTCTGGGGGGAGAGCAAATTCAGACCCGTGCTATGCAGCGTTCGAAAGCTCACATCATGGGCTTTCAGAATCTGCAATAAAATTTATGGCGTTTTTTGTTGTTTCAAAAATAATCGATCGCGAAATATCCATTTATCACGATTTTATCAGTTTTCAGCAGCCAAATAAAATGGTTTGGCATAAAAATTTGATGAGCATACTAGGTTTTCTGACACGGCAAATTCAATGGCGTGATCCATTTGTGCATAGGATCATGTGATCAATCGATAGCCAGCAATGGCCATCCATGGTTCTCTCTGATGAGGGCCATTTTCCATATTAAAACTCCAAAACACCCCCCACGGAAATGACCTTTTCTCTGGGGGGCGAGCAAACTCAGACCCGTGCTATGCAGCATTCGAAAGCTCACATCATGGGCTTTCAGAATTTGCAATAAAATTTATGGCGTTTTTTGTTGTTTCAAAAATAATCGATCGCGAAATATCCATTAATCACGATTTTATCAGTTTTCAGCAGCCAAATAAAATGGTTTGGCATGAAAATTTGTTTTAGGTTTATTATTACAACGCACATGTACACCGGACAGACCAGTAAAGAACCCATAAAGGGCCACATGCGAGGCAATCACCGGGGACGAACCCCTACTATGTGTCCAACGCTGGGTGCATGGCAGACCGAGTTGCTACCAGTACACCACAGACGCAGACAATTGTTGAGCATGCTAGGTTTTCTGACACGGCAAATTCAATGGCGTGATCCATTTGTGCATAAGACCATGTGATCAATCGATAGCCAGCAATGGCCATCCATGGTTCTCTCTGATGAGGGCCATTTTCCGTAGTAAAACTCCAAAACACCCCCCATGGAAATGACCTTTTCTCTGGGGGGCGAGCAAACTCAGACCCGTGCTATGCAGCATTCGAAAGCTCACATCATGGGCTTTCAGAATTTGCATTAAGATTTATGGCGTTTTTTGTTGTTTCAAAAATAATCGATCGCGAAGTATCCATTAATCACGATTTTATCAGTTTTCAGAAGCCAAATAAAACGGCTTGGCATGAAAATTTGTTGAGCATGCTAGGTTTTCTGACACGGCAAATTCAATGGCGTGATCCATTTGTGCATAGGACCATGTGATCAATCGATAGCCAGCAATGGCCATCCATGGTTCTCTATGATGAAGGCCATTTTCCATAGTAAAACTCCAAAACACCCCTCTCGGAAATGACCTTTTCTCTGGGGGGAGAGCAAACTCAGACCCGTGCTATGCAGTGTTCGAAAGCTCACATCATGGGCTTTCAGAATCTGGAATAAAATTTATGGCGTTTTTTGTTGTTTCAAAAATAATCGATCGCGAAATATCCATTTATCACGGTTTTATCAGTTTTCAGCAGCCAAATATAATGGTTTGGCATAAAAATTTGATGAGCATACTAGGTTTTCTGACACGGCAAATTCAATGGCGTGATCCATTTGTGCATAGGATCATGTGATCAATCGATAGCCAGCAATGGCCATCCATGGTTCTCTCTGATGAGGGCCATTTTCCATATTAAAACTCCAAAACACCCCCATGGAAATGACCTTTTCTCTGGGGGGTGAGCAAACTCAGACCCGTGCTATGCAGCATTCGAAAGCTCACATCATGGGCTTTAAGAATTTGCAATAAAATTTATGGCGATTTTTGTTGTTTCAAAAATAATCGATCGCGAAATATCCATTTATCACGATTTTATCAGTTTTCAGCAGCCAAATAAAATGGTTTGGTATGAAAATTTGTTGAGCATACTAGGTTTTCTGACACGGCAAATTCAATGGCATGATCCATTTGTGCATAGGATCATGTGATCAAACGATAGCCAGCAATGGCCATCCATGGTTCTCTCTGATGAGGGTCATTTTCCATAGTAAAAATCCAAAACACCCCTCACGGAAATGAACGTTTCTCTGGGGGGCGAGCAAACTCAGACCCGTGCTATGCAGCGTTCAAAAGCTCACATCATGGGCTTTCAGAATCTGCAATAAAATTTATGGTGATTTCTGTTGTTTCAAAAATAATCGATCCCGAAGTATCGATTTATCACGATTTTATCAGTTTTCAGCACCTCACTAAATCAGCTAAGAAGAAAATGGGATTACCAAATTGGGGGTTTTCTGCTACGCCAAATTCATTCGCGACATCAATTTGCAGCTATGATCACGTGATCAATCGATAATCGATATTTGATCAATTATCGAATTTTTGCTGTGCAAATGATCGAACTACACAGGCTAATAATGTTAGTGGTAGAAAATCAATAATGGATCAAGTACTGATTACCGATTGATCACATGATCCTATGCACAAATGGATCATGCCATTGAATTTGCCGTGTCAGAAGACCTAGTATGCTCATTAAATTTTCATGCCAAACCATTTTATTTGGCTGCCGAAAACTGATAAAATCTCGATAAATCGATACTTCGGGATCGATTATTTTTGAAACAACAAAAATCACCATAAATTTTATTGCAGATTCTGAAAGCCCATGATGTGAGCTTTCGAACGCTGCATAGCATGGG
>JASANB010000662.1:0-17802 GCA_030248155.1 Sabatieria punctata | reverse complement strand
AGAAAGCTGCTTTTTGAAAGATTTGCCTAAGGCGCCAGAATTCTTTGGAAACGAAAGCCCCGCATTCTGAAAGATTTGCCTGAAAAGGTGCCGGAATTGTTTGGAAAATGAAAGCTGCTTTTGGAAGATTTGCCTAAAAAGGGGTGCTAGAATTCTTTGGATTGGAAGGGAAAATTCCTGTTTTTGAAAGATATGCCTAAAGAGTGCCAGAGTTCTTTGGAAGCGAAAGCTGCTTTTGGAAGATTTGCCTAAATATAGGTGCTAGAATTCCTTGGGAAGAGAAAGCTGCTTTTTGAAAGATTTGCCTAAAGAGTTCCATAATTCTTCGGAAGAAAAAGCTGCTTTTGAAAGATTTGCCTAAAAACTGGCAGAATTCTTTGGATTGGACAGGAAAATTCCTGTTTTTGAAAGATTTCCTAAAGAGTGTCAGAATTCTTTGGGGCAAAGCTGCTTTTTCAAAGAATTTGCTTAAAGAGTGCCACAAGAATTCTTTGGAAGCGAAAGCTGCTTTTTCAAAGATTTGCCTAAAGAGTGCAAGAATTCTTTGGAAGGAAAGCTCCTTTTTGAAAGATTTGTCTAAAGAGTTCCATAATTCTTTGGAAGAAAGCTGCTGTTTGAAAGATTTACCTAAAGAGTTCCATAATTCTTTGAAAGAAAAAGCTGCTTTTTGAAAGATTTGCCTAAAGAGTGCCAGAATTCTTTGGAAGAAAAAGCTGCTTTTTGAAAGATTTGCCTAAAGAGAGTGCCAGAATTCTTTGGATTGGAAGAAAAATTGCTGCTTTTGAAAGATTTTCCAAAAAGAATGTCAGAGTTCTTTCCACATGAGAGCTGCTTTGAAAGACTTGCATAAAGGGTGTCAGAATTCTTTGGATTGGAAGGAAAAATTACTGTTTTTGAAAGGTTTGCCTGAAGAATGTAGAATTATTTGGAAGGGAAGGCTGCATTCTGAAACATTTGCCTAAAGAATTCCAGAATTCATTGGAAGAGAAAGCTGCTTTTAAGAGATTTGCCTAAAGAGTTCCATAATTGTTTGGAAGAGAAAGCTGCTTTTTGAAAGATTTGCCTAAAGATTTGGAAGAGAAAGCTGCTTTTTGAAAAATTTGCCTAAAGAGCGCCAGAATTCTTTGGAAGCGAAAGCCGCATTCTGAAAAGATTTGCCTGAAGAGTGCCAGACATATTTGGAAGAGAAAGCTGCTTTTTGAAAGATTTGCCTAAAGAGTGCCAGTATTCTTTGGAAGCGAAAGCTGCTTTTGAAGGATTTGCCTAAAGAGTGCCAGAATTCTTTGGAAGCGAAAGCCGCATTCTGAAAGATTTGCCTGAAGAGTGCCAGACATATTTGGAAGAAAACTGCTTTTTGAAGATTTGCCTAAAGAGTGCCAGTATTCTTTGGAAGCGAAAGCTGCTTTTGAAGGATTTGCCTAAAGAGTGCCAGTATTCTTTGGAAGCGAAAGCTGCTTTTTGAAGGATTTACTAAAGAGTGCCAGATTCTTTGGAAGCAGAAAAGCTGGTTTTGAAAAATTTGCCTAAAGAGTGTCAGAATTTTTTGTATTGGAAGAAAAATTGCTGCTTTTGAAAGATTTTCCAAAAAAGTGTCAGGGCCTCTCGCAGGGAAAGCTGCTTTGAAAGACTTGCATAAAGGTGTCAGAATTCTTTGCATTGGAAGGAGAAATTACTGTTTTTTTAAAGATTTGCCTGAAGAATGTAGAATTCTTTGGAAGGAAAGCACTAAGTGTCGCAGAATTGTTTGGACGAAGGGAGAGCTGATTTTGGACAGATTGCCTAAAGAGTGGCAGAATTGTTCGGATTGGAAGGGAAAGCTTGCTTTTTATAGATTTGCCTAAAGCGTGTAAGAATTCTTAGGAATGGAAGGGAAATTGCTGTTTTTGAAAAAATTGCCTAAAGAGTGTAAAAATTCCTTTCTAAAGGAAAGGCTGATTTTTGACAGATTTGCTAAAGAGTGCCAGAATTCTTTGAAATGGAAGGCAAAATTGCTGTTTTTGAAAGTTTGCCTAAAGAGTATCAGAAATTCAAGAAAACTGCTTTTTTGAAGGATTTGCCTACAGTGTCAGAAGGGAAAATTACTGTTTTTAAAAGATTTTGCTAATGAGTGTCAGGATTTCTTGACAAAGAAAACTGCTTGTTATTTGAATGATTTGCGTAAGAGTGTCAGGAGATTTTTTTAACAGTAAAACTGCTTTTTTGACAGATTTGCGTTAGAGTGCCATAATTGCTTGATAGAGAGAATTGCTTTAAACAAGGTACACAAAGCGTTTTCTGTCACAACGAATTTGTACAGAACAGTGCAATTTACTCTACTGGAAAGCCTACACCATGCAACGCACAGTACACAGAAGCAAGAGAGCCTCTGAAAGAATTATCTGAAGAGCTTACTATCAGCAAGACTTGTTTGAAAGAGAAAACTGCATCTGAAAGAATTGCACAACCACTTTCTTCAAATAAAAGTTTACTGACGTTTTCCTCTGCTGCCGGTCTAATTTTGTAAAAAATTTCCAAAAAAAATCTGTCCCTGCCTCTAAAACTGAGAGTTTTATACACTGAAGTACAAACTATCTAAAGTTTTATACACTCATTTTGAAGAACCGTCTTGTTATTAGAACTGCAACTAAACTAACTAACTAACTGGAACAAGAAATTACAGTGCCAAGAGGAGTAACTTGCATAGATGTAAAGACCATTCACAATCCACTCGGTTTCTGCTTTGTTAAAAAATTTTCGATTCTCTTAGATCCGTTCGTTTCTAGCTACCGTACTCGACATAGTCTTTGGTTTTTCAACACGAAAACATCTATCTTCTAACTACGGTAGCCAATTTTCAGAGATGGAATGGAAGTGGCGTAGCGGCGCCGCTGTTTTTCGCTAAAAAGTGGCAATTATGGGACACTATCCCCGCACATTAGCGAAAACCTAACTGATTAGGCTGAGGCTAAGATAGATCCTAAAAGTACGTTTAGGTTCATTCTAAGCCTAATCCCGATCAATGTCGAAGCTTAAAACTTGATCACAGTGCTGAACAGAAGCTGATAACTTCCAAATTGGTGGGGGTAGTGTCGATGTATCAAAATCGGAGCATCAGTGCGTCATGCATAAGTGAAATGCACGCTGCTTCCCTCGTAATTCGCCACGGAAACCTAGCTTAGTCTGTACAAGGTATAGTGATGTAAAAAAATTAATTAAATTGTCATTGAAATTCCCACAATTGGCCCGTTTTTAATTTCAATTTAATTAATTTCAAAATTTTTTATTAAGAATTATTCATATTTTTTTCTTAGAAATAATCGTAATTTTTTTTTTCAAAATCTCGGAAAAAACTCCAGCCCAAGTTCTGAGTATCCTAGACTGGCTTTATGATTCCTAACGCTTTCTAGCGCCTTCCTCAGTCTTCTCTGACCAGAAATACACACGAAACAGACATGCAACAGCGCCTAACAATCCTCATCAATAAACGGTATATGCTAATTTTCTTACAGCAGTTTGAATTTTTGCTCAAATTTGGTTTTTTCTGTTGTTTTTCTAACAGTTTTGAGTCAGCAGGGCCTACTATACATAGCAAATGTCCATTTTTAAATAGAAAAGTGACATTAAGTAGCTATTTTTAGCTTGAGTTTTTATCCGCGATTTACGCTTTTTTACGACCCTTCGAAAAAAAGGTTATTTTTTAAAAAAACCGAAAAAATACATCTCAATCCCAGCGTGGAATACCCTGTGCATACGGTACATATGATACCCGAATTGCATTTTCCTCTTCTCTGTTTAGCTGATTGCGCATGTTATCGAAGCTTCTTCTAATTCTCTTCACGTTTCTCTCCGTAACGGCTGGATCTGTCGATGGCTCCTCGAGATCTTTAGGCGGCCGGACCCAGGTCTCCGTCTAAAACAAGCTCGCTAAAACTAAGACGGTGATCATTTATACACGTAGTGTGGATTTGATCGAATCCCACACGTTTCCCTTTTCGTTTCGTCCCAGTTTTAAACGTGTTATTATTTTTCAGATAAACCCGTTCAGCCATTCTCCCTACTCATGCGTTATAACGATTTCAGGCCATTTCTGCTTAAAACTATGCCTATAATGTATGTACGTAATGTACGAGCCTAGTAGGACTGAATCGAAGACTAAAGCCAGAACCTAAAGCCTTAACATACCTTTTAACCTAAAACTAAGGGGCGTACCTAAAGCGTAAGTTTGAATTTGTTGCTAGTATTTGTATTACTTAAGATTTTCGACCACCGGTGACTTACCCACACCGCCACTTAATAGAGTTGGCACTGGTTGGGAGAACTGCCTGAAATCCGAATACACTCATGTAACTAACTACTTGTCACTTATCTACTTATCACTTGTTTAAATAATTTTCTTAGGTTTTAACCTAATATTGAAAGACTTATTTTATTGTTGACACTACTGTTGATTGGGTATACCGAACCCATACCGAAAAATGGGTATTTTTGGGAATACCTACTCAATAAATACCTACCGATTCCAGGTATTTTAATGAATACCAATACCCGGTATACCGATTATTTTGGGAATACGCAGGTATTTGGGAGTCGGTATTTTTTGTCCAACTTAGTGCATTTTTTATCGAAAATTCCCTATGATCACGTTGTTTTCTTTGTAATTTTGTAGTTTTGGGGCATGCAGAAACACATCTATTACGATATCCCTCGAAAACATCGAATTTGGAGGATTTTTAGTTCTCTGACCCAACTCCCTGCCCCGAACTTTAGACTCATTAGAAAGCGTTGGGCTAGTTTTGGCTTAACTTCAAGTAAAAGCTAAAAGCTAAAGCTAAAGTACTTGCATTCCTACTGTAGTTGTGCAACGTGCGTTAAGGCGTTGCGGGTGGCCCTGACACCACCTGGGTCGGTTTTTGCGAGAGGAGTGCCAAAGCATTCTGTGGCACAGGGACCGGCCTTGCGCATAGACTCCTTTAGCTTCCCACCCAACGCTGGTACCCATTTACCTACTCGCTGTCACCAGCTTTCGGTGGCGTGGGCTTTGCTACGTCTAATTCCAGTCAAACTGGTTTCGAACCCACTGCAACCGCTAGAGATGCAGTGGCCGCTGTGACTCAAGGCAGCGAACTAACCACTGAGCCAACGACGCGACAACTTCACGTTCACACTACTCCTTAATAATCAAGTCTCTATGTACTGTACATTCAAAATCAACAAAATAGTCTCATATTTGGTCACTGCTCGTTAGATCTCTAGATCTCCATACTGTATGTATGTACACTAGCAGGCCTTAAAACTACAGTACAATGGAAACGTCTCTCGTAGCCAAAATTCTTTATAGAAACAATTTTCATTCCAATAAAACTAAAAAATAATTTCAAAAATCAAAAATTCCTAAAAACCGTAAATCCCATTGCTTTTGATAGATTTTCTAGCCTCTGACCTTGGAAATGACTAAATTCACGGCCTTGTATGTGAATGGGAAGTTCAGTGTTTTGACTTTGTAAAACATTTTCAGCAAATACCGAATAAATACCGGTATACCGGTCCGGCTGCGCCGTTTAGAAAATACAAAAAGACGGCCAAAATATGGTCCGAAAACGGTTTTCACAACTTCAATCGCAAATTATTTTTTGTGTTGGGTTATTGATGGTAGGAAGTGATACATTTATATGAAACACAGTATGAGCTATCGAAAAAAATGCATTTTAGCCATAATTCAGCCGTTAAAGGGCATTTTCATCTCAAAAACTGAATTCGTCGCTTTTCAACGTCCATTTTCTGTTTAAGAGAGTGATCAAATTGATTTAATCGGATTTGAAATCAGCGTAACTTGTTACCTACGTATATAGCACCACTCTTTTTCTAAGCGCAGTTTGACGCGGTCCCCCAACTGAATTCTTTCTTAACTATTGAAAATCGGTTCTGAGATGAAAAGTGGATTTTTTTTCGTGTTCCTGATTGTTGTGATGAAACGACAAATTCGGCGAAAGGTTTCAATCGGTTCTGAGAACAGTAGACTTCAGGCTTTCGAGACCACAAGAATTAGCTCTCTGCTGTTTCTCGTTAACCCCACAAACGGTGTTCCTGTAACCTCAAATTTTGCCATTTCAGTATTTTATTTTACGGAACGCTTGCAATCATACTTTTTCGCATTATTTAGCTGTATTACGGATATTCACAGCCTTCTAGTAGATTTTAAACAATCAAGTGGGTTGCATATTCGTAAATCGCGCCACAAAAAATCAGTCCTCGTTGAAACGTGCGACCAAATGCTAATTCTAAACTGCGCTGCTCACACAAAAACTGTTTTAAACACGAATTTCTCTAATTCTTCAAAATCAAGTGCGGTTATTTGCGTAATTTTTCGCATCCGGTCATACTATCGCCGTTTTAGCATAAACTTTTAAAAATGTTAAAATAGTTTTAAAAATGGTACCAACTGCGCCAGAGAAAGTTCTTCGCAAGCGGCTGTTATTAAGAAATCGCATTTTTCTAATTTTTTAATGAAATCGAATGCGGTTTTTTCCTGAATTGTCATATCCGGTCATGCTATCGGCCCTTTTAGTGTATTTTCGTTGTCGTGCGCGCATTATTAAAAATAGTCGCCCATACCAAATGTGCATACATATACATATACATATAAATAAAGTAGGCATATATGTACAGTATAGATTAAAAAAAATGTCCCAGCGGTTTTTCGGCCTTCACTCAAACGTTTCGTTCTCAGTCCTTCTTTACCGATTTGGCTAAAATTTTCAGCAAAAATTGCCAACATGGTTGGCTAAATATTCTGCAAGTTTAATCCAAAATTCCGACTCATACTGGTTTTATGACCCGAAAACTAATGAGAGTGGTCACGCAAATTTATTTTTTTCGGTATACAGGAGTACGTCCTGCCAGGATTGATGTTGTTATTGGGCATAACATACTAAGCGGGCAGCCCTGTAGCTCAAAGGGCACTAAAATGGGGAATTTCAAAAAACATGAGTGAAAATCCCATAGTTAAGAAATCTGCGCCTTCTAGAATCAAAGCACTGAATCTGTTGTTAATCAACATAGATTGTAGCAGGAAGTTCGACAAATAAATGAACCTAATATTTAAGCTCTGTTCCACGCCATAGAAACCATCCCTGCGGCGTTTTTTGAAAATTAAAATCTTTAGAATCGTCATTTGCCGGTTTTACGAGAAAACTCATATTTCGTCATGTTTTTGAAATTCCCATTTTAGTGCCCTTACTACAGGGTCCCCGCTTAGTATGTTATGCCCAATAGCACACCAATCATTCCTGCAAATTTCAGGACTGTACTCCTTGAATTACCGAAAAAAAATAAATTTGCGTGGACCACCCTCATTCCTATTTTCGGGTCTAAAACCAGTATGAGTCGGGGACCACACTTGCAGAATATTTTAGCCAACCATCTTGTTGAGGTTTTTCTGGCGATTTGAGCCAAATCGGTCAAAGAAGTGACTGAGAACGAAACGTTTGGTGAAGGCGAAAAGTGAGGGAATTTTTTTGATCTTACTGTACATTGTATTTACCCCACGATAATACGTAGTCGTTTTTTTAACCAAATCGCAAGCAAACACAAAGTAGTACATCTAATTATAGTAGAAGTTCGATCTTATTTCCGGCTACCAGAACCTGAACCCGGGTACTTTTTGGAAAAGGTACTTTAAACTGAACCTGAAATTGAATTTTGCAGATACCTGAACCTTGACTTACCTAATATTTTGGAGCACCTACAACTCCAATTGTGTATTGTTGAGCGCCTTTTATAAGGCCACTCAGACATAAGGGAACACAATTTTATCTGAGAACGAAAAGGTTCGCCAATACTAACTTCGAAAAAACGGCCTGTACAGTATGTATTAGTGGTATTAGTGGTGCGGACCAGAAATGCTTTTCTGAAACTTTTAATTCCATCCACCACCAGACTTACCCAGTAGGTCTTGAACTGTTCCCATTCGCTTGCTTCTTGATGCGGTCGTGAAGGTGCCTGTGCACTTTTTAGCTTCAGGAGGAGGGAGGTGGAGGTGGCGGCGGTGGTGGCACCGGGGCAGGAGGCGGAGCCGGGGGAACGGCCTGAGTCTGAGCAGGAGCGCATGCCAAGGAGTAACTGCTGCTGAGGGTTGATTGACAGTCATTGTAGTCGGACCGCTTTCGAACTGAAACCACATGATTTCGGTTCAAACGACCCAAATCGAATGTTGTCTAGCTCATTTAATAATAAAAATATAAGTATCAAATAATAATTTGACTTAAAAATTATTTAGCTCAAAATGTGGAAATAAAACTGGGAGTTTCTATAAAATGCAGAAAAAATGGTCAGGTGGTATTTTCCGACACTGTACGATTTCAAGCGTTTATACCAAGAGTCGGGGGCCGTACGATTCTTTAGAGACTGGCTTTTGCGGGCCCGGCTTTACAAGGTGAATTTCTGCTTGGGCGAAGGCTTTTTCAGTCCAGCAGGAGACACTTTAGGCCGGCCAATTGTAAAAACCGGTCTGTTTAGGTGGTGCGTTTTTCTAAAACAGCTAAGATCAATTCAGATGAGGTTGTCATTGTCAGCCCGAGGTATCATTTATACCAGCACCACAAGGAATTGCTGCAAGGTAGCATACGATACGGTACCATCATACATGTAACAGGTCATCCGCCGAAGGGAAGGGGGTTGGAGGCGGATGACCTGTTACATGTATGATGGTACCGTATCGTGTATGCTACCTGTATTGGTGCTGGTATAAAATTACCTCGGCTGACAGTAACCTACCTGAATGATCAGCAGCTGTTTTAGAAAAATTGCACCACTAAACAGACCGGTTTCAATGGGCTCGGCCTAGAAATTGTCTCCTGCTGGACTGAAAAAGCCTTCCTTAAGCGAAATCCTGGGCTCAAGCCAGTCTCCCGCGGCTTCCGGACTCTTGGCACCTGAAGCTAAAAAACCCCCCCCCGTGCAGGCACCTTCGACCGCATCAAGAAGCAAGCGAATGGGAACAGTTCAAGACCTACTGGGTAAGTCTGGTGGTGGATGGAATTAAAAGTTTCAGAAAAGCATTTCTGGTCCGCACCACTAATACCACTAATACATACTGTACAGGCCGTTTTTTCGAAGTTAGTATTGGCGAACCTTTTCGTTCTCAGATAAAATTGTGTTCCCTTATGTCTGAGTGGCCTTATAAAAGGCGCTCAACAATACACAATTGGAGTTGTAGGTGCTCCAAAATATTAGGTAAGTCAAGGTTCAGGTATCTGCAAAATTCAATTTCAGGTTCAGTTTAAAGTACCTTTTCCAAAAGTACCCAGGTTCAGGTTCTGGTAGCCGGAAATAAGATCGAACTTCTACTATAATTAGATGTACTACTTTGTGTTTGCTTGCGATTTGGTTAAAAAACGACTACGTATTATCGTGGGTAAATACAATGTACAGTATAGATCAAAAAAATGTCCCGTCGCTTTTTCGGCCTTCACTCAAACGTTTCGTTCTCAGTCACTTCTTTACCGATTTGGCTCAAATTTTCAGAAAAAATTAACAACATGGTTGGCTAAATATTCTGCAAGTGTGGTGCCAAAATTCCGACTCATACTGGTTTTATGACCCGAAAACTAGGAATGAGGGTGGTCCACGCAAATTTATTTTTTTTCGGTAATTCAAGGAGTACAGTCCTGAAATTTGCAGGAATGATTGGTGTTGCTATTGGGCATAACATACTAAGCGGGCAGCCCTGTAGCTCAAAGGGCACTAAAATGGGGGAATTTCAAAAACATGACGAAATATGAGTTTTCTTCGTAAAACCGGCAAACTGACGATTCTAAAGATTTTCAATTTTCAAAAAACGCTGCAGGGATGGTTTCTATGGCGTGGAACAGAGCTTAAATATTAGGTTCATTTATTTGTCGAACTTCCTGCTACAATCTATGTTGATTAACAACAGATTCAGTGCTTTGATTCTAGAAGGCGCAGATTTCTTAACTATGGGATTTTCACTCATGTTTTTGAAATTCCCCCATTTTAGTGCCCTTTGAGCTACAGGGCTGCCCGCTTAGTATGTTATGCCCAATAGCAACATCAATCATTCCTGCAAGTTTCAGGACTGTACTCCTTGTATTACCGAAAAAAAATAAATTTGCGTGGACCACCCTCATTCCTAGTTTTCGGGTCATAAAACCAGTATGAGTCGGAATTTTAGCACTAAACTTGCAGAATATTTAGCCAACCATGTTGGTAATTTTTGCTGAAAATTTTAGCCAAATCGGTAAAGAAGTGACTGAGAACGAAACGTTTGAGTGAAGGCCGAAAAAGCGATGGGACATTTTTTTAATCTATACTGTACATATATGCCTACTTTATTTGTATATGTATATGTATATGTATGCACATTTGGTATGGGCGACTATTTTTAATAATGCGCGCTACGACAACGAAAATACGCTAAAAGGGCCGATAGCATGACCGGATATGACAATTCAGGAAAAAACCGCATTCGATTTCATTAAAAATTAGAAAAATGCGATTTAATAACAGCCGCTTGCGAAGAACTTTTCTCTGGCGCAGTTGGTACCATTTTTAAAACTATTTTAACATTTTTAAAAGTTTATGCTAAAACGGCGATAGCATGACCGGATGCGAAAAATTACGCAAATAACCGCACTTGATTTCCTGAAGAATTAGAGAAATTCGTGTTTAAAACAGTTTTTGTGTGAGCAGCGCAGTTTAGCAATTAGCATTTGGTCGCACGTTTCAACGGGGACTGATTTTTTGTGGCGCGATTTACGAATATGCAACCCACTTGATTGTTTAAAATCTACTAGAAGGCTGTGAATATCCGTAATACAGCTAAACTAATGCGAAAAAGTATGATTGCAAGCGTTCCGTAAAATAAAATACTGAAATGGCAAAATTTGAGGGTTACAGGAACACCGTTTGTGGGGTTAACGAGAAACAGCAGAGAGCTAATTCTTGTAATATTCGAAAGCCTGAAGTCTACTGTTCTCAGAACCGATTGAAATCCTTTCGCCGAATTTGTCGTTTCATCACAACAATCAGGAACACGAAAAAAAATCCACTTTTCATCTCAGAACCGATTTTCAATAGTTAAGAAAGAATTCAATTTGTGGGGACCGCGTCAAACTGCGCTTAGAAAAAGAGTGGTGCTATATACGTAGGTAACAAGTTACGCTGATTTCAAATCCGATTGAAATCAATTTGAATCAACTCTCCTTCAAACAGAAAATGGACGTTGAAAAGCGACGAATTCAGTTTTTGAGATGAAAATGCCCTTTAACGGCTGAATTATGGCTAAAATGCATTTTTTTCGATAGCTCATACTGTGTTTCATATAAATGTATCACTTCCTACCATCAATAACCCAACACAAAAAATAATTTGCGATTGAAGTTGTGAAAACCGTTTTCGGACCATATTTTGGCCGTCTTTTTGTATTTTCTAAACGGCGCAGCCGGACCGGTATACCGGTATTTATTCGGTATTTGCTGAAAATGTTTTACAAAGTCAAAACACTGAACTTCCCATTCACATACAAGGCCGTGAATTTAGTCATTTCCAAGGTCAGAGGCTAGAAAATCTATCAAAAGCAATGGGATTTACGGTTTTTAGGAATTTTTGATTTTTGAAATTATTTTTTAGTTTTATTGGAATGAAAATTGTTTCTATAAAGAATTTTGGCTACGAGAGACGTTTCCATTGTACTGTAGTTTTAAGGCCTGCTAGTGTACATACATACAGTATGGAGATCTAGAGATCTAACGAGCAGTGACCAAATATGAGACTATTTTGTTGATTTTGAATGTACAGTACATAGAGACTTGATTATTAAGGAGTAGTGTGAACGTGAAGTTGTCGCGTCGTTGGCTCAGTGGTTAGTTCGCTGCCTTGAGTCACAGCGGCCACTGCATCTCTAGCGGTTGCAGTGGGTTCGAAACCAGTTTGACTGGAATTAGACTTAGCAAAGCCCAACCCAGGCCACCGAAAGCTGGTGACAGCGAGTAGGTAAATGGGTACCAGCTTTGGGTGGGAAGCTAAAGGGAGTCTGTGCACAAGGCCGGTCCCTGTGCCACAGAATGCTTTGGCACTCCTCTCGCAAAAACCGACCCAGGTGGTGTCAGGGCCACCCGCAACGCCTTAACGCACGTTGCACAACTACAGTAGGCATGCGAGTACTTTAGCTTTAGCTTTTAGCTTTTACTTGAGGTTAAGCCAAAACTAGCCCAACGCTTTCTAATGAGTCTAAAGTTCGGGGCAGAGAGTTGGGTCAGAGAACTAAAAATCCTCCAAATTCGATGTTTTCGAGGGATATCGTAATAGATGTGTTTCTGCATGCCCCAAAACTACAAAATTACAAAGAAAACAACGTGATCATAGGGAATTTTCGATAAAAAATGCACTAAGTTGGACAAAAAATACCGACTCCCAAATACCTGCGTATTCCCAAAATAATCGGTATACCGGGTATTGGTATTCATTAAAATACCTGGAATCGGTAGGTATTTATTGAGTAGGTATTCCCAAAAATACCCATTTTTCGGTATGGGTTCGGTATACCCAATCAACAGTAGTGTCAACAATAAAATAAGTCTTTCAATATTAGGTTAAAACCTAAGAAAATTATTTAAACAAGTGATAAGTAGATAAGTGACAAGTAGTTAGTTACATGAGTGTATTCGGATTTCAGGCAGTTCTCCCAACCAGTGCCAACTCTATTAAGTGGCGGTGTGGGTAAGTCACCGGTGGTCGAAAATCTTAAGTAATACAAATACTAGCAACAAATTCAAACTTACGCTTTAGGTACGCCCCTTAGTTTTAGGTTAAAAGGTATGTTAAGGCTTTAGGTTCTGGCTTTAGTCTTCGATTCAGTCCTACTAGGCTCGTACATTACGTACATACATTATAGGCATAGTTTTAAGCAGAAATGGCCTGAAATCGTTATAACGCATGAGTAGGGAGAATGGCTGAACGGGTTTATCTGAAAAATAATAACACGTTTAAAACTGGGACGAAACGAAAAGGGAAACGTGTGGGATTCGATCAAATCCACACTACGTGTATAAATGATCACCGTCTTAGTTTTAGCGAGCTTGTTTTAGACGGAGACCTGGGTCCGGCCGCCTAAAGATCTCGAGGAGCCATCGACAGATCCAGCCGTTACGGAGAGAAACGTGAAGAGAATTAGAAGAAGCTTCGATAACATGCGCAATCAGCTAAACAGAGAAGAGGAAAATGCAATTCGGGTATCATATGTACCGTATGCACAGGGTATTCCACGCTGGGATTGAGATGTATTTTTTCGGTTTTTTAAAAAATAACCTTTTTTTCGAAGGGTCGTAAAAAAACGTAAATCGCGGATAAAAACTCAAGCTAAAAATAGCTAATTAATGTCAATTTTCTATTTAAAAATGGACATTTGCTATGTATAGTAGGCCCTGCTGACTCAAAACTGTTAGAAAAACAACAGAAAAAACCAAATTTGAGCAAAAATTCAAACTGCTGTAAGAAAATTAGCATATACCGTTTATTGATGAGGATTGTTAGGCGCTGTTGCATGTCTGTTTCGTGTGTATTTCTGGTCAGAGAAGACTGAGGAAGGCGCTAGAAAGCGTTAGGAATCATAAAGCCAGTCTAGGATACTCAGAACTTGGGCTGGAGTTTTTTCCGCGATTTTGAAAAAAAACAGGCCGAGGTTTTCTTCGAAAAAAATATGATTACTTCTTAATAACAACTTTTGAAATTAATTAAATTGAAATTAAAAACGGGCCAATTGTGGGAATTTCAATGACAATTTAATTAATTTTTTTACATCACTATACCTTGTACAGACTAAGCTAGGTTTCCGTGGCGAATTACGAGGGAAGCAGCGTGCATTTCACTTATGCATGACGCACTGATGCTCCGATTTTGATACATCGACACTACCCCCACCAATTTGGAAGTTATCAGCTTCTGTTCAGCACTGTGATCAAGTTTTAAGCTTCGACATTGATCGGGATTAGGCTTAGAATGAACCTAAACGTACTTTTAGGATCTATCTTAGCCTCAGCCTAATCAGTTAGGTTTTCGCTAATGTGCGGGGATAGTGTCCCATAATTGCCACTTTTTAGCGAAAAACAGCGGCGCCGCTACGCCACTTCCATTCCATCTCTGAAAATTGGCTACCGTAGTTAGAAGATAGATGTTTTCGTGTTGAAAAACCAAAGACTATGTCGAGTACGGTAGCTAGAAACGAACGGATCTAAGAGAATCGAAAATTTTTTAACAAAGCAGAAACCGAGTGGATTGTGAATGGTCTTTACATCTATGCAAGTTACTCCTCTTGGCACTGTAATTTCTTGTTCCAGTTAGTTAGTTAGTTTAGTTGCAGTTCTAATAACAAGACGGTTCTTCAAAATGAGTGTATAAAACTTTAGATAGTTTGTACTTCAGTGTATAAAACTCTCAGTTTTAGAGGCAGGGACAGATTTTTTTTGGAAATTTTTTACAAAATTAGACCGGCAGCAGAGGAAAACGTCAGTAAACTTTTATTTGAAGAAAGTGGTTGTGCAATTCTTTCAGATGCAGTTTTCTCTTTCAAACAAGTCTTGCTGATAGTAAGCTCTTCAGATAATTCTTTCAGAGGCTCTCTTGCTTCTGTGTACTGTGCGTTGCATGGTGTAGGCTTTCCAGTAGAGTAAATTGCACTGTTCTGTACAAATTCGTTGTGACAGAAAACGCTTTGTGTACCTTGTTTAAAGCAATTCTCTCTATCAAGCAATTATGGCACTCTAACGCAAATCTGTCAAAAAAGCAGTTTTACTGTTAAAAAAATCTCCTGACACTCTTACGCAAATCATTCAAATAACAAGCAGTTTTCTTTGTCAAGAAATCCTGACACTCATTAGCAAAATCTTTTAAAAACAGTAATTTTCCCTTCTGACACTGTAGGCAAATCCTTCAAAAAAGCAGTTTTCTTGAATTTCTGATACTCTTTAGGCAAACTTTCAAAAACAGCAATTTTGCCTTCCATTTCAAAGAATTCTGGCACTCTTTAGGCAAATCTGTCAAAAATCAGCCTTCCTTTAGAAAGAATTTTCACACTCTTTAGGCAATTTTTTCAAAAACAGCAATTTCCCCTTCCATTCCTAAGAATTCTTACACGCTTTAGGCAAATCTATAAAAAGCAGCTTTCCCTTCCAATCCGAACAATTCTGCCACTCTTTAGGCAATCTGTCCAAAATCAGCTCTCCCTTCGTCCAAACAATTCTGCGACACTTAGCAGCTTTCCTTCCAAAGAATTCTACATTCTTCAGGCAAATCTTTAAAAAAACAGTAATTTCTCCTTCCAATGCAAAGAATTCTGACACCCTTTATGCAAGTCTTTCAAAGCAGCTTTCCCTGCGAGAGAATTCTGACATTCTTTTTTGGAAAATCTTTCAAAAGCAGCAATTTTTCTTCCAATACAAAAAATTCTGACACTCTTTAGGCAAATTTTTCAAAAACCAGCTTTCGCTTCCAAAGAATTCTGGCACTCTTTAGGCAAATCCTTCAAAAAGCAGCTTTCGCTTCCAAAGAATACTGGCACTCTTTAGGCAAATCCTTCAAAAAGCAGCTTTCGCTTCCAAAGAATACTGGCACTCTTTAGGCAAATCTTTCAAAAAGCAGCTTTCTCTTCCAAATATGTCTGGCACTCTTCAGGCAAATCTTTCAGAATGCGGCTTTCGCTTCCAAAGAATTCTGGCACTCTTTAGGCAAATCCTTCAAAAAGCAGCTTTCGCTTCCAAAGAATACTGGCACTCTTTAGGCAAATCTTTCAAAAAGCAGCTTTCTCTTCCAAATATGTCTGGCACTCTTCAGGCAAATCTTTCAGAATGCGGCTTTCGCTTCCAAAGAATTCTGGCGCTCTTTAGGCAAATTTTTCAAAAAGCAGCTTTCTCTTCCAAATCTTTAGGCAAATCTTTCAAAAAGCAGCTTTCTCTTCCAAACAATTATGGAACTCTTTAGGCAAATCTCTTAAAAAGCAGCTTTCTCTTCCAATGAATTCTGGAATTCTTTAGGCAAATGTTTCAGAATGCAGCCTTCCCTTCCAAATAATTCTACATTCTTCAGGCAAACCTTTCAAAAACAGTAATTTTCCCTTCCAATCCAAAGAATTCTGACACCCTTTATGCAAGTCTTTCAAAGCAGCTTTCCCTTCGAAAGAACTCTGACATTCTTTTTGGAAAATCTTTCAAAAGCAGCAATTTTTCTTCCAATCCAAAGAATTCTGGCACTCTTTAGGCAAATCTTTCAAAAAGCAGCTTTCTCTTCCAAAGAATTCTGGCACTCTTTAGGCAAATCTTTCAAAAAGCAGCTTTCTCTTTCAAAGAATTATGGAACTCTTTAGGTAAATCTTTCAAACAGCAGCTTTCTCTTCCAAAGAATTATGGAACTCTTTAGACAAATCTTTCAAAAAGGAGCTTTCCTTCCAAAGAATTCTGCACTCTTTAGGCAAATCTTTGAAAAAGCAGCTTTCGCTTCCAAAGAATTCTGGCACTCTTTAAGCAAATCTTTGAAAAAGCAGCTTTCGCTTCCAAAGAATTCTGACACTCTTTAGGGAAATCTTTCAAAAACAGGAATTTTCCCGTCCAATCCAAAGAATTCTGCCAGTTTTTAGGCAAATCTTTCAAAAAGCAGCTTTCTCTTCCGAAGAATTATGGAACTCTTTAGGCAAATCTTTCAAAAAGCAGCTTTCTCTTCCAAGGAATTCTAGCACTCTATATTTAGGCAAATCTTCCAAAAGCAGCTTTCGCTTCCAAAGAACTCTGGCACTCTTTAGGCATATCTTTCAAAAACAGGAATTTTCCCTTCCAATCCAAAGAATTCTAGCACTCTTTAGGCAAATCTTCCAAAAGCAGCTTTCTCTTCCAAATAATTCCGGCACTCTTCAGGCAAATCTTTCAGAATGCGGGGCTTTCGCTTCCAAAGAATTCTGGCGCTCTTTAGGCAAATCTTTCAAAAAGCAGCTTTCTCTTCCAAATAATTATGGAACTCTTTAGGCAAATCTTTCAAAAAGCAGCTTTCTCTTCCAAAGAATTATGGAACTCTTTAGGCAAATCTTTCAAAAAGCAGCTTTCTCTTCCAAAGAATTATGGAACTCTTTAGGCAAATCTTTCAAAAAGCAGCTTTCTCTTCCAAACAATTATGGAACTCTTTAGGCAAATCTTTCAAAAAGCAGCTTTCTCTTCCAAAGAATTATGGAACTCTTTAGGCAAATCTTTTAAAAAGCAGCTTTCTCTTCCAATGAATTCTGGAATTCTTTAGGCAAATCTTTCAAAAAGCAGCTTTCTCTTCCAAAGAATTCTAGCACTCTTTAGGGAAATCTTCCAAAAGCAGCTTTCGCTTCCAAACAACTCTGGCACTCTTTAAGCAAATCTTTGAAAAAGCAGCTTTCGCTTCCAAAGAATTCTGACACTCTTTGGGGAAATCTTTCAAAAACAGGAATTTTCCCGTCCAATCCAAAGAATTATGGAA
This sequence comes from Sabatieria punctata, assembly GCA_030248155.1. Taxonomy (NCBI): domain Eukaryota; kingdom Metazoa; phylum Nematoda; class Chromadorea; order Araeolaimida; family Comesomatidae; genus Sabatieria; species Sabatieria punctata. The sequence continues at coordinate 324 of JASANB010000662.1, read as the reverse complement.
CTCTTTAGGCAAATCTTTTAAAAAGCAGCTTTCTCTTCCAATGAATTCTGGAATTCTTTAGGCAAATCTTTCAAAAAGCAGCTTTCTCTTCCAAAGAATTCTAGCACTCTTTAGGGAAATCTTCCAAAAGCAGCTTTCGCTTCCAAAGAACTCTGGCACTCTTTAGGCATATCTTTCAAAAACAGGAATTTTCCCTTCCAATCCAAAGAATTCTAGCACTCTTTAGGCAAATCTTCCAAAAGCAGCTTTCTCTTCCAAATAATTCCGGCACTCTACAGGCAAATCTTTCAGAATGCGGGGCTTTCGCTTCCAAAGAATTCTGGC
>JASANB010000659.1:0-11493 GCA_030248155.1 Sabatieria punctata | reverse complement strand
ATACTATTAAATAACTATTTTAATAGTATTTTAATAGCATTTTAATAGTAGCTTCTAAAATGCAGTCGAAAAGTTTTTGTCACACTTCAGTGAACTGGCAAAACAACATCTTTTGCTTGAAGTTGTTAGTGTTAGTTGAAAATTTAATCAGAGATGCAGCTTAGAAGCATTTTTCTGTGGAAATTTATAACCATTCTTTTTAAAATGACTTTGTCTGAACCTCGCTTTAAATTGTATTCGAACATAAGCTGGCCATAAAAAAACTATTGATGCATAGTTAGAGAGAAATTTTTGAAAGGAAAGACTGTTACATAGGTTATTGACTAGATTCAGGTCATTTTGTCATTCATGCCTATTAGTGAGAAAAGGCCCGCTACTTTCAAGTCAAAACACATTCGAGATTCAGAGGGCAGTCACAAATCTTCAATTTTCATCATTTTCTGAGCTATGTCAGCAGGGTTGTATATTTTTCCGAAAAAAACCTCGGCCTGTTTTTTTCCAGTTTTTTTCCGGTTTTTTTCCGGTTTTTTTCCTAAATCGCGGAAAAAAACTCCAGCCCAAGTTCTGAGTATCCTAGGCTGGTTTTATGATTCCTAACGCTTTCTAGCGCCTTCCTCAGTCTTGTTAGACCAGAAATACACGTGTTACATTGATATAAATCACGAAACAGGCATGAAACAGTGCCTGACAGGTTCCATAAATAACGCCATATGCAAATTTTCTTACAGCAGTTTGCATTTTTGTATTTTCATGCCAAATTTGGTCTTTTTTGTTGTTTTTCTAACAGTTTTGAGTCAGTATGGCCTATTATACATAGCAAAAGTCCATTTTTTTAACGAAAAATGACGTAAATTAGCTATTTTTAGCTTGAGTTTTTTTCCGCGATTTATGTTTTTTTCCGACCCTTAGGAAAAAAACCGGTTTTTTTCCGGAAAAAAACAGTTTTTTTCCGGTGTTTTTTTCCCACCTCACATCCCTGTATGTCAGTAACTCCTTGATTGTCAAACAAGGTTTAACTATTAAAATGCTATTAAAATACTATTAAAAATAAATTTTAATATTCAACCCCTCTGTGTATTTTAAATTTAATTTAATATAATAGTAGGCCCTCTATTTTAATATTAATATAGATTTAATACTATTAAAATGGCACTATTAATAATAGTTTTATTTTAATATTAATATATTTAAATAACAGTAATACACATTCAACAAAACAATGTGTATTTTTGTGTATATTTGTGTATGTGTATTGTACTGAAAATGCAAATTTTTTGGCAGATTTTGAGCCAGAAATGCTAAGAAAATCAAATCTCTTTAATGTCTGTTGCTTTAAACCTTGGATAGCTTTGAAATCGAGTTATTTAGGCCATACGATGGCCATGCCATTTACGATTCTGTTCGAAATTTTATCGACTTTTGACGATCAAATACACATACACAAAAATACACATTTCGAGTACTGTTTGTGTATGGTAATGTGTATCTGAATTTCATTGTGTATGTGTATGTGTATACTCATTGAAAAAACAATGTGTATTTTTGTGTATGGTAAATGTGTATGTGTATACACAAACAACAGTAGTCACGAAATTGCACCCACACATTTTTAGTGCAAAATTGATCAAGATTTCTCCTGAAGTTAAACTAAAACTAGTAAAAGAGTAGTAAAACTTCGATTTTACTATTGACCACGTTTGGTAATTTTATTTTATTTTTATTTTACTATTGGCTCATAATTTTAATTTTTACTATTATTTTACTACTAGTAAAATGCCACTAGTATTACTAATTTTTGTTTTACTATAGTATAGTAATATAACAGTAGGTTGGAACGCCTTAAAATATGCACACAATACATAGTGACCAGAGGCTCTGGTATCTAGCTTTTGATGAAAAGCCTGAAAAAATTGGTAATTGAAAATTTGTTCTATTTTTCATTATTTCCTCACAGTTCAGACCAATGCAAAAATGTCAATCAAAATATAGCTAATAAATAGTAGTAGATTTAGTTCCTAATCCTAAATCCTAAATACCAAGTCTTCGCATCTGTATTATAGCGATTCTACCGCAAATCGCAAAAAAATGCAAAAATTGTGTTTTTTTTGTTGCCAGCAGATAGATAAATAAAAGAAAAACTGTATTATTTTCTACACAGATGCGACGTGCCACCTATTGCAGAAGTTTTTACTCAGTAAACAACTCAGTAAATTACCGAGTACTGAGTTTACCGAATTATTTTCTAATTGAGTAATTGAAAATTGAAACTCGGTATTCGTAAGTAAAATTAATAAAAAGTTAGTAAAAGTACTGTACTGATCGGATCGGATCGGAAGTACTGTACTGTAATTCAAAATAACTAAGTACCGAGTAACTCTTACTTAGTAAATTTACTGGGAACAACACTGCTTCTGACAGAATTTTTTCACTAATTTTAGTCCTCAAAACCGTGTTTTGAGCCCAAAAAAGTCGCTGAAACCCACTTTTGACACCAAAAATGGTCGCTGAAACTCCCCTTAGGCACAGCCCTGAAACGCTGTTTTGGATCAGAAAAATTCACCCTGGCCGAAAACCGAGCTTGTACTTTGCCGACATTCATGATTCCTTCTGGCGAGCAACACTCGTAGTTTTTGAAAGCTCTTACTGGTAATTCTGCTGTGGTTGCTTTAGACTACAATCCACGTTGTGGTGAAGTATTCCAACAGCTTCACAATCACTTTTCTGATGATATTGGATGTGTTTTTGCCTTGATGCTGAATCATATCAAACTCGAGCCAGGACAGGCATGTTTCTATGAACCAGGGGAGATACATGCCTATCTATCTGGAGGTAAGTAGATGATTAAAGAGTCAGTGTATGGTCTCTGGTACCATCAAGTCTCAGTATTCAGACTCAAACCTTTGTGCACGATTACCCAATACTGATCGGGACCTTTTGGAATGCTTTATATTTTAAAGGTTCTATCTAAAATTAGTTTTAACTAGGAAACCGTTTTCCGCCAATCAACTAAAAGCGAATAGACTATGGTGATAATTCTTTGTTTCCGGTTTGTTGATGAGTGAGTACACCAGTAATTTGCTTCTTATAAGCTCATCAAATCATAAAGCGTACCGATAAACAATATATTTTTGGAGTAAAGTCTTAGAAGGATCATTCTCTTGTTTTCGCGCTTTTTTCCAAGTTGCCCTATAAATTTCCAGAGAAAAGTGACCAAATGATTGACTTTTGCACATTCGTTTAAGCTTTGTCTTGCCTTTTGTAAAATGTGTATCATTCTATTTTTAGAAAATACGAAATCTTCAGGGTTGGAATTCTGTTGAACATTGAATGTCATTTGTTTCCTTGCAGAAATGTAATGTAGTTATTAGAAATGGCGCCATTTTGACAGAATACAATACAAGACAGGTTTCCAGTTAGTGTTGTTAGGCTATTTTTAAAGGCTTTTTTTAAAGGCTTTAAACACTGTTGCTGTTCGAAATGACGCTGTGCTTGCTCGTTGGACGCGGTCGCGAAAGGTAGTGGACGTCATGTGAGCATCAGATGGTATGGTGCACGGCTGCGCCTGATGATCATGAACCAAGGAACGCTTGTACTTGTAGGGAACGAAGGTAGTAGAACTCGAGATTGCAGTAGAACTTGAACTCCCGGGTCTGTTCGGCACCAATGAAGGGAAAGTGGAGGCTTTACTATTATGAAAATTTAAAACGGATAGCAGATGGCGGGAATTCTAGTACTCGATTTACTCCTATTCTAGTCCGCACTTTGGAATGGCTTCAGGGAGACAGCAATTTGTGATCGTTCTCAGTTGGGGAGATCACTCGAATTTCAAATTTTGAACACAGAATTTTGAATGTGGTATCAAACGACTGCTGACGATCTCCTGGTTATTATTTTACACATCAACATCTAATTACTGCATGCTATATTCAGCTTTACCTTAGATACGTTTTTTTGGTTTTGAACAAAAGAATGTAAAACGTGCGCACCCAAATTATAAATCTTTAACAAATATGACCAGATCTGGTATCAAACAACTACTTTTGACTTGTACATTATTGTTTTATGCACCAGCACATCCACAACCAATTACTGCATGCTATCTCAGATTACGCGCTCGTCATATCGCCTTTCTTCATCGATTATCGGCCGATTTCCCCCGGAAACGCCACTTACTAAAACAATCGTAGCATTCGAGTCTGCCGACGGATATGTCTGCCCAGGAGCATATGGGTAGATATGACGATTAGCTATCGATTCAGCATTAATATAACAATATTCGTACAAGCCCAAGGACGGTGGCCATTGTGGAACAAAAAAATGGGCAAAATGTACACACTCAAAACACTAATCGGCGCAAGTAGTGATCTCCCTATTTATGGGGACCGCATTCCATTTATTTACGATCTGACAAGCACGGATACTGTATTCACCGTCATTCAGACTCGAACAATCAAAAAAATTATTTTTTTTATTAACATGCATTTCGCGAGAAAGTCAGCTTAGGTGACGAAGAGAGGGGGCACGGGGGTTCATCTCACCGATCCGGCTAAAATTTTATGAGCATAAACTAGACCACGAACGATGACCTTCGGCGCATATTAGAAGAAAAACACCCCCCTAGAACCGGAGCTACACCCCCTCAAAGTTGGCTCGCCAGCCGTTTTTTGGCCAATTTTTGGACCTCTAACGACCCAAATTCAAACGTGTGCCGTTTGCGCATTTCTAAACCGACAGCTTTCGCATGCACACCAATCGATAGCTATTTCAAAATACTTTAAATCCCCCACTCAACTTTTTCCGTATCGTACCTGGTTAGCCAGTTATTTTCCGAAATGTACCAAAAATTGCGAAAATTCACCCTCCATTTTTTGCAAATCTTCGCCCATAACTCCGGCCACAGAAGCGTGGGCCACCTGGAACTTTCTTCAAAGTTAGCTCATTACTGGCCAAACATAATCCACACAAATTGGTCAAAATCCAAGGGGTGTTGCGGGGGGGGGTTTGGCCCCCTCAAAGGTTTCCGGAAAAAATTTTTTGCAGAAAATTAACTTTAAAGTAGTCTATCTGATGTAGTTCAATGAGCTGATTACGAATATGAGCTCCTTTTGGCTAGACTCGGCCTGGATCGGGAGATATGCAAGTCCAAATTTCCGAAAATCAATGCCCCCTGGTGAGCATATCTTTTGATGGCTAGCCTAAACCGAGTCACGGGGCAGTTTTCTAGACCTACTTTAGCCTGCTGAGTTCAAAACTACCTTCATTTTTGCGCTACGACCTCCCGTTCGGGAGTTATGGCCAGTTGAAAATCACTACTACAAAAAAGTGCAATTTTGGTGGTGCGCAAAAAATCATTTTTTATGCAGGCCCAAAATTTTATTTCTAACCAGCTCACCGGACGTACTTTTGCCCACTGATTCCAAAAATGACTTCAGTTTTGCTCTAGGAGGTCTGCTTCCCGAGATATGGCCTTTCAAAGTTTCGTGGCAAATCTGCACTTACAGCTCTCACTCTGTTTTGAGTTTAAAAAGGGACTGCGTCGATTAGAGCCGCTATTATTGCTTTGGCTCTGTTCTATTAGATGTAGATTTCTTCGCTACATCCAAAATGACCCATTTTTTACTGTACGACATCTCCTTCAAGAGATATGACCGTTCAAACTTTTGCGGTAAATTCATACCTAAATCGGCTATGACCTATGTATACCAATCTCCGCTCCACTGCCCCTCCAGGGAAATTGCTTGTTGTCTGATTGGAACGCCTTGTTGGCGCTGCATAACTGATGTGAGCACCACCTGTTCAATCTCTGTTGCCCTGCCCCGGTACTGCAGCAGGAGAAGCCAAGGCCAGGTCGTATGACCTACCGCCCCTCAGCTACAGCATTTTAGCCAGAGCAAAAAATGGTAAGCTTATCCGTGTTTCTGCTGCTGTATTACTGTAGCTGTTTGTTAATTTACTTTGTTTTCACACTGCTTGCTACATATACTGGTTTTCAGAAGTCTGCGGCGCCCTTGTTGCTAGCTCACTGGGCAGCTGTGGCTGAATCGCAGGTTGTAGTAAATGAGGTCAATAGCGTCGTGTGAGGCAGGAGAGCTGAATTCATCGAGCTGAAATACACAGAAGCTTGTTTGTTCGAGAGGCATTCAACAGCAGATCGTGGACCAGAGTTGCAGGATCTCCAGATATTGGCTATCACACCCTTCTGCCCAAAGCCCCATTCGCTTGTTCTAGAAAGAAATGCAGTGGCGCAAATCCATCTCGGAGTAAACTTGACCGGTGAGTTCACAGTGCTTACAGTGCTGATGAAGGTTCGAGTTCATTGTTAGGTTTTCATTTCAACAAAGACAATCCCTACTTTCTAATCGGTCTGCGTCGCCTGAAACCAGATCTCATCCTCGATCATCGAACTGCAAAGGTATTCAGTGCCAAGTTGGTGAGGAAGTTCAAACAAAATCCAACTGTCTATGCTGAGCGATACCGGAAAGAACAGCAAAAATCGCCTCCAAGAGCCTACAAGATCGATCGCCCGACACCTGGTCTGGTCAAGAGAACAGCTGTTATGGCCCAAACGCAGTTTTGGAATTGGTTGAGACAACTGCTAAGGAGCAACCTGAAGATCTGGATTCCGAGTCAGATGTGTTTGAGGAACGTGTCCGACGCACAACGTTCACTTAGATGAGGCAAAGGGCTAGGGAGTTGCACAACGACTTGGTGGACGCTGATCTAGAGCTGTCAGACCTCCTGTATGAGAAGTATGGTGACTGTCTCTATGGGCCTAACATGAAAACACATGAAGCACAAGAAATGTGTGGCAGACCATGTGGCAAAGATGAAGTGGCAAATTTCTGTGGAAAACATGTTTGCACATTGGAGACCCTATGCCTACAGCAGAACGATACAGAATACAGTGACTGCAACTAGTTGTGGCTATGGCACAAAACGCAGTTTTTGGGAATTGGTAGAGATGACTAATACAGAGGAACTTGAAGGTTTTTATGCTTTTTTCATCTCTACTCATAACAGGCAAGTCTTCAGACAGCTTGTGGGGTGGATGGATCTGGATTCATTGTGCTTTTCTTTGAATTTTGTTCCACTCATAACAGGCAAGTCTTCGAACAGTTTGTGGGGTGGATTTATTGTGCTTATCATTAAACTCCGTCTCCTGCTCGTACGTAACAGGCAAGTCTTTGGACAGCTTGTGGGGCGGATTCGGTAGGTCAGACAGAAATATACTTTGCAAGATGAGGTGGAACTGCAAAGGCGAGCTGAAAATAACACAAAGCGTGAAAATCTATCTAACATGACAGCCTTACAAGGACCACACGCGGTACTAATGGAGACAGCCCGCTAGCAGGTCATAGCCGATTTAGGTATGAATTTGCCGCAAAAGTTTGAACGGTCATATCTCTTGAAGGAGATGTCGTACAGTAAAAAATGGGTCATTTTCGGATGTAGCGAAGAAATCTACATCTAGTAGAACAGAGCCAAAGCAATAATAGCGGCTCTAATCGACGCAGTCCATTTTGAAGCTCAAAACAGAATGAGAGCTGTAAGTGCAGATTTGCCACGAAACTTTGAAAGGCCATATCTCGGGAAGCAGACCTCCTAGAGCAAAACTGAAGTCATTTTTGGAATCAGTGGGCAAAAGTACGTCCGGTGAGCTGGTTAGAAATAAAATTTTGGGCCTGCATAAAAAATGATTTTTTGCGCACCACCAAAATTGCACTTTTTTGTAGTAGTGATTTTCAACTGGCCATAACTCGTGAACGGGAGGTCGTAGCGCAAAAATGTTAGTTTTGAACTCAGCAGGCTAAAATAGGTATAGAAAACTGCCCCGTGACTCGGTTTAGGCTAGCCATCAAAAGATATGCTCACCAGGGGGCATTGATTTTCGGAAATTTGGACTTGCATATCTCCCGATCCAGGCCGAGTCTAGCCAAATTGAGCTAATATTCGTGATCATCTCATTAAACTGCATCAGGTAGACTACTTTAAAGTTAATTTTCTGCAAAAAAATTTTTTCCGGAAACGTTTGAGGGGGCCAAACCCCCCCGCAACACCCCTTGGATTTTGACCAATTTGTGTGGATTATGTTTGGCCAGTTATGTGCTAACTTTGAAGAAAGTTCCAGGTGGCCCACGCTTCTGTGGCCGGAGTTATGGGCGAATATTTGCAAAAAATGGAGGGTGAATTTTCGCAATTTTTGGTACATTTCGGAAAATAACTCGCTAACCAGGTACTATACGGAAAAAGTTGAGTGGGGGATTTAAAGTATTTTGAAATAGCTATCGATTGGTGTGCATGCGAAAGCTGTCGGTTTAGAAATGCGCAAATGGCACACGTTTGAATTTGGGTTATTAGAGGTCCAAAAATTGGCCAAAAAACGGCTGGCGAGCCAGATTTGAGGGGGTGTAGCTCCGGTTCTAGGGGGGTGTTTTTCTTCTAATATGCGCCGAAGGTCATCGTTCGTGGTCTAGTTTATGCTCATAAAATTTTAGCCGGATCGGTGAGATGAACCCCCTTGCCCCCTGTAAGCTGACTTTCTCGCGAAATGCATGTTAATACTGCACAGTATCTGACTACTTTGCCTCTCCACGCAACTACATTTATAACAGAGCTCACCCATCACTTCACTGCGCCGACCACGGAAATCCCTCGCTTTTTCCTCGCCGCCCTGGCTTCCCCCGGTTGCGGGAACCAGTGGCTACCCAGGGTTTTGGCGGACAAAACAGTAAGAGCCGGTCTCTGACAGCGTCCCCCCAGTCTCCCATGCCCTATTGAGAGTTGAAATTTTGACTTTCACCCATTCCGCCCAAATTTGGTGTGGTAGTAGCATCTGATGAGTTATACTGGACCTGCAAAGATTAGTTCGATTCAACGCTCCAGAGTGGAATAATGCGCTCCGGAAATTTTCGCTCCTTAACTATGGGACAAAAAATTTGAAGGCTTATTTTCTCGGGAATTAGTGCGAGTTGTGAACTGATATTTGGGGATTTTGCTAGTTGCTTGTATGTCTCTGAAACACACTACTTACATCTACAAATTTCGGAAAAACATTTTTTCGACCCCCTTTGACCCCATTAAACCCCCCAAAATACCCCGCCTGCCTGCGCTTTTTTATTTCATAACTTTGTAGCGCTATTATTTCTGCATTTATTGGTGTAGCCAAATTGGGCCTTTGGGCTGCGGAACAACGTCATTTTTGGCCTCAAAGAAATTTTATCCAGTCAGAAAACTGTACAGGTTGACCCCAAAAAAACCGGAATTTACTTCCAGCCTTTGATTGAGAGATCGGATCTTTTAGGTTTCGGTCTCGTTTGAAAGAGCGCGCCCTGGCCGATCGAACAGTTGGTCGCCAGCCAAAAACAAACCACACAGTCCGGTGCTGAAAGAGTCTATATTCAGCACGTTCAGCACCCTAGCGCTTTTCTTCTCTTTTGAGTTTTTAGAGCCAGTTCGCGAGAGAATCGACCACGTATGTATGTATGTATGTATGTATGTATGTATGTATGTATGTATGTATGTATGTATGTATGTATGTATGTATGTATGTATGTATGTATGTATGTATGTATGTATGTATGTATGTATGTATGTATGTATGTATGTATGTATGTATGTATGTATTACGAATCTGGCTGGGCTCTGTGTGAGTCTGCACTGAACATTGTGTTCAACTCATACATGTAACAGGTCATCCGCCGATGGGGGAGGGGGGGGGGGGGGGGGGGGGGGTCTGGCGCCGGCCGGGGGGGGGTCTGAGCCAAAATTTGGGGTGCGGGGGGTGGGCACTAAAAAACGCTCAGAAATCGAAAAAATCGCAATTTTTGGGCTAAAAATCGCAAAAAATCGCTAATTTGGGCTGAAATACAGCTAAAAAGTGCTGTTTTGCAGGCGATTTTGGCAATTTTTGTGTCTGAAATAGTAAAAAATTGCAAAAATTTGCTTGAAAATTTACTTGCCAAAAAATCGGAGGGGGGGTCGGTGAAATCGTCTTGGGGGGGTCCCCATCTGGGGGGTCTGGCCTAAGTCGGGTGGGGGGGGAGGCAGAGCCCCCCCCAGACCCCCCTGTTACATGTATGGTTCAACTGGAACCAAATGTCCTGGTTAGATGAAAAGTTTTATGAAGGTCGTGCACAACCAATGAAGCATAATTCCGGGACATTGGCAAAAGAAATGTCTTATGTTCTGGATTATACTGGTAAGTACATGCAACTATAGCAGATGAATCTAGCCTGCCACTATAGACAGTAGATGGTTCATAATTAGTAATCATGTTTATGTTTCAGATAGCTCCGCAGGTGGTTTCCAGCCAGATGAGTACCTCACAGAGCGCCGGCACAGTTGGTGTAGTGGTTTAGGCCGCATAGCCACTGTGCGCAACATTGTGCGCTCATCATCGGCACGGCAAGTTTCTTGCCGCAAAGAGTTGGTCGTCGGCATAAAGCTCCACCCAGGCCACCGAAAGCTGGTTACAGCGAGTAGGTAAAATGGGAACCAACTGGATCTGCCATTGCACCAAAGCCGCTCCACAAAGCATGCCGCATTGGGAAAAAGAAAGATCTACATATGATGTCAGAAGCTGTCTGAGAAACCAACTATGCCGGGAGCCCTCGGCCGTCGGGAGCTGTCAGCATCATGGCATCGACACGCCAGTTGCCCTCCTGGTGACCGGCACCCAGCAGCATGGCTAGGAGTGGCTGGCAGTGAAAGAAGGGCAACGCCTGAGATGACGAATCATGGGGAAGCGAAATGGACCTCGAGTCTGCTCGCAGGCTGTAAGGCCCCTGCACATCGGATCAGATCGGATCGGCTGTCTGAGCAACCAACAATGCTGGGAGCCCTCTGGCATATGGGGCACCGGCGGCCGCCGGGAGCTGTCAGCATCATGGCATCAACACGCCGGCCGCCCTCCTGGTGACCGGCACCCAGCAGCATGGGAGTGGCTGGCAGTGAAAGAAGGGCCACGTCTGAGATGACGAATCAGCGAAATGGACCTTGAGTCTGATCGTAGGCCATAAGGCCCCCCACAAATCGGATCGGATCGGTACCTCACAGAGCAGCAAATTATGTCATTATTTTCCTGAAAAGCTCACAATGGTGGCAGGGGAACCAGGCCAAAAGGCCCTGCACAAAAGCGACAGCGAACTGAAAGTAATAGCAACCCAGTATTTGTTCAATATTGCTAGTCCATCATCGTTTAGTTGGCCATTGTGTTTTAGTGCATGAGGATGAAGATGAACTTTATGTTGAACAGCCCCAAGATACTGATGACTACATTTTTGTACAGCGCGATGAATACATAAACGATGAGAACTTCAAAACCGTTGAGGATGAACTGTGGAGACAACAGAGATGGATGATCTGCTTGACTGATCTTTTAGACCTTATAGACCTTCGTGGGTGTGCTCTGTTGTCTGGTGGTCGACTTTCAGTTTCTAATGAATGGAAAAATTGCGTAATACATACACCACAAGCACTACCATCATCAACTGG
>JASANB010000658.1:0-36660 GCA_030248155.1 Sabatieria punctata | reverse complement strand
TGCTTCGGATCTGAAAATACCGGATTATTCGGATTTACGCTCCACGCTTTACGCAGTGAGTTTGTTTTACTTTTGTTTTTAAATAAAAAAAGTAAGTGTAAAAAGCATACATGTAACAGCTCCGGGCCGACCTGGGGGAGGTGGGTGGGTAGGGGGCGGTCCTCAGGTGGGGGGTCGAGGGGGGTTCGCCCAGAGGGGGGGGGGGCCAAAATTTCTAAAAGCTCCAGAACGCCTGGAAATGCGTTTTCAGCACGTTTTTTCAGTAATGACGCTAAAAATCGCTATTAAGCTGCCAAATAGCGTTTTAGAGCTAAAAACAAGCAAAAAATGACAAAAAGGGCTTCCAAAAACACCGATTTCTGTTAAATATCACTACTACTACTACTGTATTAATAGTCGGTCAAACGGCCTAGCCCGCCCATATCACTTAGATAAACTTGACTGACGACTCGCCATGATGAGATCACTCGAATTGGAAATTTTGAACACAGACGACCTAATGTGGGGGTGTCAAATGACTGCTGACGATATCTTAATTATTGTTTTACACAGAAACATCTAATTACTGCATGCTATTATTATATTCAGCTTTACCTCTGATTGGTTTTTGTTTTGTTTTTGGTCTCGGTCGGAACAAATCGGCAACAACGAATAGGGGCGACGGGCGCCCCGGGGCGACGGGGCGCTCGGGAGCCAGACGCACCCCTAAATTCCAGTACTGCGGGCGCCGTTTCTACTAATGCATTTATGAGCGGTTCTAAGCGGAAATATGCAAGAACCTTTTGTTTTTGCGTTTGCTTTTATGTGCATAAAGATTGGCTTTACCCAGGTTGCCAATATCCGGTCTGTCAGGAGACAGATCGACTGAACCGAAAGTCAACAGTGGAATTGAAAGACAGCGTAACCAAAAGAGCGATTTAGAAAGCGAGGCCTTTTAATAGCCAAGGCGCAGTACGCATCTATGTTTATCTGTGCTCACTTGACTCCCTGACAAGCGAATCAAGTTTTAGACTTACGTTACAAGAGCTGGGGACCAAAACCTCCTTGTAAATTGTTTATAGAGCGATGGGCGCTACATACACTACTCGATACGATCAGATATAGGGGTGGTTGTCGGTCGACGATTGGCTAAGCCCTTCATTTGATAAACTTTGCATGCAGGGCAGGCCCAATGAAAACGATAAAATACGAAATTTCAATTAGCAGGCAGCCTCGATATCTGTGTACAACAGAGTCCAAAAGTATTTAGGAGTACAGATAGATTACAGACTAAGCTTTGCTCCAGAAGCAAAACCTGTCGCACTCGCACCACAGGCCAAACAGGCTATCGGAGATCTCTGCAGCCAATTTAGCAGTGGAACACCTAGTCATGTGCTTGATAGGGTGTGCCGATCTTGTGTGCTGCTCATGTGTGTGTGTGCGATCTCAATTGTTGTACGGTATCGAGGCCTGGTATTCTAGAAATATGGCTATTTATATGAAAGTGGAGAGATAGCAACTGATTTTTGTTACCATAATATTGCAACAACTACGTACGCACCAACTCTCGCATCCTGAATTGATGGACAAAGTCACACCCAAGTCGGATATGATTGGCCGCCAACCTGCTGGTATAAGTACTTGCTCGTGTAAGTGGTGTAGGTAGAGATCGTACACAATGTACCTATAAGAAAACAAAAATGAAAACAACAAATATGGAGGCTTTGGCCTTCACTCTCCGAATACAGAGTGTGCGGTAGTCAACAAAAACCAGTCACTTTCATCATTTTCTCGTCGATCCCGCAATTGCTTTCTCTAGTGAAAAGCCTTCATTGACAGGCAGCATACTAAAACATACTGACAAGCAGTTTGAAGCGGAAACTGTTGAACCTCGTTGACTAGTGAAGGGACGTCCTTTCTGTCTGTTGTTCGAGTGAAAAGTCCGTTAATAACGAGGTTGAAGCTGCGTCGCTCACGTTCTCGAATCTCTCGTTCCAAGTCACAAATACGCACCAACTCAGAGTGCACTTTGTCATAACAGGAGGAAGGGTTAGGCAAGGCAAACCATTTCTAGCTGTTTGCAGGACAGATGCGTACGATCTCTTCGTCTCGAGAGTGGACAGCTTATTCAGATCGGCTGTCACTTTTTCAAGTTGATCCGAGAGAAAAAGAAATCAGAAAAGCAAAGCGTACCATTGTTAGGAAAAGGTTTTCAGGAAAACCAAGGAATTAAGTGCGAGTGTATAGAATGTATGCTTTTAATAGGGTACAGTAGCTTACAATACAAACGCCAGCAGGCAGATGAGCAATAGAGCAACGAACTACATTAGACGCACTAGACACACACGTACGTAGTACCACTAGCAAAAAGTAAATTATACATTAATCGAGAAGCAAGCACGTTTAGACCAAAACAACAACAACGTGTGACAACAATGACAAAAGGGTAGTAAAGGTGAATTTATCGCACAACAAACCAACCTTTCAAAGTGACAGTCACCAAACAGAGCACTGAGCTGCCATAGCTTACTAAACACGGACTGACCGCCATAACATTCACAGCAAGAACTTTTCGTAAACAAACTGTATTCGCAACTAATTAACCATGAACAAATTTATAAAAATTAGAAAGCTGATATGTCCACAGGCAATTGGTCCCAACCAGAGATGACGTTGAAGTTCTGTGTCAGCTTGAGCTCAACTCGATTGTGGTAAGGTTGGGTGTAAATTGGGGGTTGAGGCGGCCCAAACAAGTCAACTCCAATCTCTCTTGGTCAGATGGGCTTTGGGTTCATCAGACAGTGGCTGCGGCAGTCGATTGCAGACTGGAAACAGTGGTTGAGCAGCTGCACAAACGATCTGGGGAAGCCGTTGCTGGCACATTATGTAACATGGTTTTCGGGCATGCTTTTGCAGCCTCCTAAAATAATCAATGTCAGAACGAAATCACACATCATGCAAATAATACATGTATGTAACGGGTTCAGGTTGAGGAGTGGTTATGTTTCTAATTGGGGGTAGCCCCACCCAACCCCTAAAACAAGTATGATGGAAATCATGGAAAGGGATCGAAAATGGCTAAAGGCACCGTTAACAAACATGATTCTTAGATTAGCGGAGAAGGGTCTAAACTCAAGTTCAGGGGACGTAGACCAGCCAGACCCCTGCTACATGTATGATCCAGACATGGGCAAAGGGGGGGGGGCTGAGGGGGGGTTGGCCCCCCCTCAGGCTCTGACCTACCCCCCCTCAGCCGGCCGCTACCCCCCCTCAGGAATTTTTTGGAAGAATTTTGTATAGAAAATTATGATAAAAATATGCCTGGATTAGGTGTAAATGAGTTCAGAATAGCTTATTTTAGCTTATTTTAACCAAAAATAAGCCAAAAAACCTTGATTTTAGCCAAAAATCGGACTTTTTGGCTTACCACCCCCTCAGCCCCCCCTCAACCGCTCCTACCCCCCCCTCAGCCCCCCCTCAGGAATTGAAAATTCTACCCCCCCTCAGCCGAAATGCTAGCCCATGTCTGGTATGATCGATACATAATTTTTATATATTCATAACGTTAGGGGGGTGAGTGATGAAAGATGTGTGTATATAACCCACTCGTCTAATCTGTATGATCTAACCAGCAAACGATCTTCAGTAGGTAGGGTAGGTAGCTAGGTAGGGAAGGAAATTTGACTAACGCACCTGTTGTAGCGTTCAAACCAGTTTTTGTCACGCAATAGGTAGGTACCAAGGCGACGTGGATTTTCGGAACTTGTAAACTTTGATGCCATGACACCAAATGAAAAGTGTAAACAAACGGGAGATGATAATCACTGGAATGGAACGCTGGAATGGAATGGAACGGTCATGATAATCGCTGGAATGGAACAGAAATCACTGGAACGGCTAATTAGACCGTCAAAAGACTCTAAACACATCCTGCAACTATTTACGAAGTAGACAGTATTCAAAAATATGGGATCTTGTGTAGCTGGGGTGGAATCAGGAACCGATCCCAAACAGAAATTAATTTGTTTAATGATCATAAGTAATTATGAATTAACCAATTCAATCGATAAATATCGATTATCGACTATTTTTTGGAAAAATTCCAAAATTTCAAAATCGTCCAAAATGGGTGCCATATATCTTTTGAAAGCCCTTCGCCTGGAGAGTAAAATGATCACTACATCAGTATAAGGTGTGCTCCAGATGGCCAGTTTTCCAAATATAAAAAATACCCCTACAGGGACGCATCAGTATAGGCACGCTCCGGAGGGCCTGTTTTCCAAATACAGTATAGATAAAAAAAATGTCCCATCGCTTTTTCTGCCTTCACTCAAACGTTTCGTTCTCAGTCACCTCTTTACCGATTTGGCTCAAATTTTCAGCAAAAATTAACAAAATGGTTGGCTAAATATTCTGCAAGTTTAGTGCCAAAATTCCGACTCATACTGGTTTTATGACCCGAAAACTAAGAATGAGGGTGGTCCACGCAAATTTAATTTTTTTCGGTAATACAAGGAGTACAGTCCTGAAACTTGCAGGAATGATTGGTGTTGCTATTGGGCATAACATACTAAGCGGGCAGCCCTGTAGCTCAAAGGGCACTAAAATGGGGGAATTTCAAAAACATGACGAAATATGACTTTTCTTCGTAAAACCGGCAAAATGACGATTCTAAAGATTTTCAATTTTCAAAAAGCGCTGCAGGGATGGTTACTATGGTGTGGAACAGAGCTTAAATATCAGGTTCATTTATTTGTCGAACTTCCTGCTACAATCTATGTTGATTAACAACAGATTCAGTGCTTTGATTCTAGAAGGTGCAGATTTCTTAACTATGGGATTTTCACTCATGTTTTTGAAATTCCCCCATTTTAGTGCCGTTTGAGCTACAGGGCTGCCCGCTTAGTATGTTATGCCCAATAACAACACCAATCATTCCTGCAAGTTTCAGGACTGTACTCCTTGTATTACCAAAAAAAATTAAATTTGCGTGGACCACCCTCATTCCTAGTTTTCGGGTCATAAAACCAGTACGAGTCGGAATTTTGGCACTAAACTTGCAGAATATTTAGCCAACCATGTTGTTAATTTTTGCTGAAAATTTGAGCCAAATCGGTAAAGAAGTGACTGAGAACGAAACGTTTGAGTGAAGGCCGAAAAAGCGATGGGACATTTTTTTTTATCTATACTGTCAAATCTATTGTGATTTGATTTGCGTTTCGTATTATTGCGTATTTGCCTTGCCTCCAGTTTGCTAATTTGATTGATTTTCTTTGTATCTCGTTCACTTTTACAGTATTTCTGTTCCGTTGTGTTACGGTAGTTTGTGCAATGTCGATCGTGTGGCAACTGCAAAGTTGCCATTTGGCCCGGAGCAGAGTTAGTTAGGGTCAGTCGTGTGTGTCAGGGACGTGGGTTGGCTAGAGAGGAGTGAGCGAGCGGCCGGTCGGGTCCAGTGGCAAGGCCCAGCTTGAGTGCCAGTAAGGACCGGCCGGCAGAGAGAGGCAGAGAAAGAAGAAAAGAGCCAGGCCGCTGTATCGTTTGTGTTTTTGTTTTGCCAATAAAAGGTGCATCGCCATCGTGTTTGGGCCTGGCTAGTTTATCTAGTTTTCGCTGCGCTTAGTACACAACTAATATTCGTATTTAGCCCCTCAGGTCGGCGCTTTCAATTCTACATTTGGTGCCCAGTAAAGCCTGTCCCGGAACGTTCCTGCGCCTGAGAGGGCAAGATGAGGGTTTGTGGTGTCTCGCCAGCCAAGAGCGCTTTCTCGTTTCTCGAGGCAGGTTGGTTGCTCTCCCATAGCAAGGTGAGCTTCGGGAATCAGACTCGTTTTCGTGCCTTTGCGGCTAAACTCGTCCCTGGTTGGGAGGGTGTCTGACGCCATTTTCGGCCTACTGTATGTAGCAGGTCGTTGCTAAACCGTCCTGTCAGGCCTCAGTGTATGGGCACTAGGTCCTTTGTTACGTTCTGTCTGGAATTCGCTAAAAGCCCACATCTTTCTCTCTATTTCTTTTCTGTGCCGGTGTTGCCAAAACCTAAGCACGGCTGTGTACTAAGCGCTTTTGTACCTATTTTCACGACGCAAAATTATCAATGCCTTTTGTACTAAAATGCTCCACCTTGCCAGGTTTGCCGATCGTCGTTCAGATCGTGCTGTTTGCCGCTTTGCAGCTCAGTCTGCGGCTATTTAGACAGTGTACTTTCTGTCGTTCAGTATCTCCTGCCCCAGACTTAGCTATCTCGGGTTATGGAGCGTTTGCGTCGCAAGTTGTTTCGATCAGAGGTACTCTGTCTGGTACCCTTTGCGGTGTTTCACCTGCAGTGGCGACGCTTGTATAACTGCTTTCAAGGCAGTTTGTGTTTAGCGCTCGGCAATTCGAGTCGATTGCGCTTTTGCGGCTGTATGGCTCAGTTTAGCGTCAATTTGAAGCCATCTGTCAGCCGATGATCGTCTATGCGCCTATGACAGTGCTGCCTTTCGTGGCTTTTGCAGCTATACTTGGTGCTGTTTGGGGCTCACTTGAGCCAGTTTTGGAGCCTTTGAGCTCTCAAGATGTGTTTGCAGCTCTGTCTAGGTCGCTTTGGCCTTTTCGTATCTGTCTATTTTTACCTGGCTTGGGCTGGTGGATTGCAGTTTTGTCAAAAACGTTGGTATTCAGTTTTTCGAAAAAGGCTATTTTTGTTTTGGCACCTGTAGAAAAGGGCAGTTTTTAACAGGCCCAGTCCAGTGAGTGTTGTCTCGTAAAGCGCAGCCCTTACACTTCTCGTTTCGCTACTACAGCCGGTCATAGCAAACTGGTTTGTAGGGTTCGGTCGGCCCTTCTAATCAAGCAGCGGGCCCAGTCTCGTGTATAGTTTTGTGTGGCTCTGTGCACATTTCGATGCTCTAGTGCAGTGCCAGAGCTGACCCTAGGCCAGTTAGTGCCAACTGGGTTCGTGTTGTGCTTGTTACTTGGGCAATGGCAGGTTTGTGGTTTGCGCAGAATGGGTTTGTTTCGTTTGTCTATTGCCTATGTTGCCCTATTTGGCCACCTTGCAGTATTTCGACTGAACTGTGTTATATACAGTCGCTAAAACTCGGAATTAGCAGCAAGCAAGCTGTGGCAAGCTCGTTTCTCGTGTTTGGTGCCAAAACGCGTTAATTGCGTCTTTTTGCAGGGGATTGTTCAACAGAATTTCGAATGCATTTAGTCTTTTTGTCATATCAAAAACCCCTCTGCTTTATACTGTCTCTCAATCGAATAGAATCTCATTAGAATCTCTCTCTCTCAATGATCTAGCTAACCTGTTTTAGAACTGAGAGTCCTGGATCGACTACTCGTTTGTGGCAGTTTTTCCCTTGCCTTTCGAGCTGTAGCGGGCAATGAGGGAGGGTTTTTTCTGCCAGACTGCTTGGTATACAGTATGTACAGGGCTTTTCAGGTATTCGTATAGCTAATCGGATGCACGTTCTTCGTTTCAGACCACTTGCTGTGTTGTGTGTCTGACGTTCGTTTAGCGGCCAAGAAGACCTGTTCGTTTGTTTTGCTCTTGTTCGGAGTGTCAAATCTATTGTGATTTGATTTGCGTTTCGTATTATTGCGTATTTGCCTTGCCTCCAGTTTGCTAATTTGATTGATTTTCTTTTGTATCTCGTTCACTTTTACAGTATTTCTGTTCCGTTGTGTTACGGTAGTTTGTGCAATGTCGATCGTGTGGCAACTGCAAAGTTGCCATTTGGCCCGGAGCAGAGTTAGTTAGGGTCAGTCGTGTGTGTCAGGGACGTGGGTTGGCTAGAGAGGAGTGAGCGAGCGGCCGGTCGGGTCCAGTGGCAAGGCCCAGCTTGAGTGCCAGTAAGGACCGGCCGGCAGAGAGAGGCAGAGAAAGAAGAAAAGAGCCAGGCCGCTGTATCGTTTGTGTTTTTGTTTTGCCAATAAAAGGTGCATCGCCATCGTGTTTGGGCCTGGCTAGTTTATCTAGTTTTCGCTGCGCTTAGTACACAACTAATATTCGTATTTAGCCCCTCAGGTCGTCGCTTTCAATTTCTACATATACTGTATAAAAAAACTCCTATGGGTACGCATCAGTATAGGTCACATTCCAGAGTCGTATAGTCATAAGAAAGTTATTACTTAATATATAGTCCATTTCTGACCTTCCCTGATTCCCCCCAGCTACACCTAGCCCAAAATATGGGTGTCACTATCCCATCGGCAAATATTAGACAGCGTTAGACACATAGTAGGGATTCGTCCCCGGTGATTGCCTCGCATGTGGCCCTTTATGGGTACTTTACTGGTCTGTCCGGTGTTCATGTGCATTGTAATAAACCTTTTTTTAATTAACTTCTGTTTGGGATCGGTTCCTGATTCCCCCACAGCTACCCCTGATCCCTGGAAGCTTTGGTTTGATTTGAAGGTAGGAGACCCATTCCCTCTAATGTTGACAACCTTGACCTAATGCCTTATTTTCATGCTTTAGCTTTAAGCTTAAGTTCAGATTTAGGCTAAGGAAATAAACCAGCCAGGCCAACCCCCCTCAGCCCCCCCCCTTTGCCTATGTCTGGCCGGGAATCCAAAGAAAACTACGCAGCTGCCAAGAAATGTTCTCCATTGTTTGTGAAAACAGCGAAATCTGGATGACAGATTCAGCTTTTCCATGAGGAACTAAATCAGAATATCGTTGCTACAAATTCCAGAAATGGTCCGCCCTGATGATATTTTGCGCTGGACGGCCTGCCCGCCCTGCATTCTGGGAGAGCTAAAATCGCGAAAAATCTTGCGAAATTACTTCTGCGAGAACTACACTACGTACAGTACAGTACATATGAAAGAAACATTTCTAATGACTCAACAAACCTAAACATAAACAGATTTAAACAAACGCTTGTTTTGGCTAAAGTACAACCTAGATTTTAAAATATAACACAATCCATCCCAGGTGGGCTCCAATCGGAAAGACCTAGCCAAAATTCTCTCTACCGGGCGGCCTGTGCAGGACTGTAATGATACAAGAATGCGTTTTAAATTGCGTTTTTGAAAGTTACTTTTTCAAAATTTTCTTGCCCTGGTCGCTCAGATTCTCAACCAGGCCTCCATAAACTAACCACTAAAACGGTTAATTTTAAGCTTAGAATGCCTTTCAAATGCGTTTTTGAAGGCTAATTTCTCAAAATTCCCCTGTGCGACAAAAGTGACGTCATCATTGGCCTAACCCTCCTGCCCATTTGTCATCGGCTGTCATCATTTGGCAAACCCCTACATGAACCGGGGGAATGGGGGTATGCCCCCTCCCGTCGCCGGCCAATACCACCCCCTCAGTCGTCCATACCCCCCTCGCCCACCCCCAGTTCCCATTTTTCCTACTCACTGTAACCAGCTTTCGGTGGCCTGGGTGGAGCTTTGTGCCGACGATCAACTCTTTGCGGCAAGAAACTTGCCGCGCCGAGAGGATGAGCGCACGATGTCGCACACAGTGGCCGTGCGGCCTAAACCACTACACCAACTGTGCCGGCACAGTACGTTGTATGTGCATACTTTAAAATTTTGTCAAGTGAATGAAGGGCCATGTTCAGCCTAAAAAGCTTACATTTACTTATTTATTCGCCCCAAACCACCTATCTTGTGTATCGTGTCGTAATGTAGGCCTATATTTGTAAGAACATTACTAAAAATATACAGTAACATTACCAAAAAAATGTACAGAAACGACACAAGTACTGCAAGTATGTAATAAACATCTAGCGAGAAAGTTGAAAGTACTGTTGGCAAGTCCGACTTGAACCTGGACTTATTAATAGGTTTTTAACCTGAAATCTGTGGACTTGAACCTGAACCAGAACCTATTTTATTTCAGCCGGACTTGAACCTGTTTCGTTTTACTGGACTCACTCAATAGGTTCAAAATTTGAGTGAAAATTAAGGCAAAATTTGTCAAATTTTCGGTTGGATTGCACAACATTTTCATGATTTCTTGCTTTTACACCGATTTTTCAAACTGAATATGCGAGAAAACGAAACTACTGCCCCATAAAATGTGGTTTTCGTCTTTCATTACTAGTAGACAGGCTTAAATAGCTCAGAAAAAGTTGCGATCAGTGCAAAATTTCAACAATTCTTGAAATTATCAGTGGACTTGAACCTGAACCTATTGTCCAGGTTTTTTAGATGGTGGACTTGAACCTGGACTTGAACCTGAAATTTCGATGTTGGACTTGACTTGAACCTTGAACTTATTTTTTTAACCCTGGACTTTCCAACACTAGTTGAAAGCTTAAGAAGTGGGATCTGGTCTGGCCAAGCAGCTCCCGTTTGAACGGTGTCCGATGCTGAGCCATTTAAGAAGCCTTTCAATTTAACTGTTTCTGAACTTAACCTTTTATTAAAGATAGCTACGTACGGTGCGTGCCGTTACCGTCTCTTCTGAAAGCGACTGTGGCGTATTGGTAGCAACTTTGCCTGCACCCAGCGTTAGACACAAGTAGGGGTTCAACCCCGGCGATTGCCTCGCATGTGGTTCTTTATGGGTTCTTTACTGGTCTGTCCGGTGTTCATGTGCGTTGTAATAATGTAGAGAAATAAAAGGGAAGGAAATGAATAAGAAGCAAAAATGAAATAGAAAAAATAATAACACCTACTATGAATTAGGTTTCGACCACAAACCTTGACCTAATTCAGTACTTTATCAGTTAGGTCTCATCGGAAGGTTCTGATAAAGCAACAAGCAAAAAACTGCTTGATGGAAAAAACCTTTGGGATACAGGTAAAAAATAACATAAAAGCCACTGCATAAAGGACAAAGTAAAATCAATAAACAGAGTGAGGTTACTTACATACTCGCCACTGCTTGCGGATGAGGTCCTCTGCCTTTTCGATGGTCGTTCTTCTTCCATGATGCAGACAGTGCCAACCACTAAGGCAGCCGCAAGAAGGCAGAATAACGCATCGAAACTTCTCTATCTTCTCGAATTTTCTAAGCTCAATCCATTGGCAGATGCCATAAAGTGCTAAAAGACAGGGTCCTATCACGTTTAGCCGAAAATTGAAAATGAGCCAGTGTAAACGTACAGTAGGCTACAAAAACCCGCTGTTGTACCACCTGCGCAACAATTGCGCGAAAATTAAACAACAAAACTAAATTCCACATCCTAGCAAGCTAGGTAAGGAACATCCCAAAAATGGGTTTTCCACATCCCTGTTGAAACAGGGTAGAAAATAAATACGAAGGTGTATCTAAACAATAGAAAGCAAAAACTTTGCTATTTCAGGTCTAGTAAAAAGACCGAATTTAAGCAAAAGTTCAGAGTTTTTGCTAGCAAATTTGAAGAAATAATGACAAAGAGCAGATTTTACAAAACCATGTTGTAGAAGCCTTTTAATCATATCGGCAACGGAAATTTTAAAATCTTTTAGATGTGTACAAATACGTCCAAATCTAACTAGTTGAGTATAAAAAACGTTGTAACCAAGCTGTATATGAACATTGCTAGAAGCAAAACAGTATCGAACCACTGCAAAATTAAAGTCATCAGTTTTATTATAAACTTTAATTTTTAGCAAATCAGTTGCATCAAAACTAAGATCCAGAAAACTAGCGGTTTTTTGAGAATTAGAGGTTTTATTTAGAGGAAGACAGCTTGGATAAATTTCTTTGGCAAATTCGAAAAAGTTTTCACAGTTAAAATTCAAAATATCATCGATGTAACGACAAGTATAACGTAATTGGCTTGCTTTTTCTTTATTTGCATTATTTTTTTAAAAAAGAAAATTCAAGCATAGTTAGCGCTAAATCTGCAATAAGTGGGCTGGCGTTTCCGCCCATCGGTACACCACAAATTTGCCTGAAATTAATACCCGCAAAAGTAATGTATGTCTCATCGATTACAGCTTCAATTAGACATTTAATATCGAACTTGTCAATCATACAATCACTTTGACAGTTGACATCATTAGTATAAAATGCTCGGTGGTTTGAAATTGCTACAAAATCTTTGTTTGAGTTTTTGAAGCAAAGATCAGTAAGCTTGTATAGTTGTTCCTTAATAACTGCATGTGGTAGACTGGGAAATAAGGTACTAAAATCAGCTGTATGAATAAGATTAACATTTCGGCATAACTTATGGGCTAGTATCAGTGCCTCAAGCCCACTATCAATCGACCAAAACGCGTTAATTCCTGTACGATTTTTCAAGACAGCACAATATCTGCGCAAATGGCTTTTAAACAAATTCAAAACACAATGAAGGAGTTTAGAAATAGGCTTAGTCGAAGATGTTCTGGCACCAGAAATAAATCTGAATTTATATGGATTTTTATGAAGCTTAGGAGTTGCAAATAACTTTGGTATTGCACTACAGTCTTTTGCATCGTATTTAACAAAATATTTATCTGCAATTCTAAAATGTCTAGCAATTAACTCATCCTTTGTTTTAGCTGTAGGTAGATAAGTAGCATTGCCGGAAATATCAATTTGATTACTGCTATTAATAGTAATTCCTAACTCATCACAGATAACCATTAAATAGTATTTTTTACAAACAAATATAAAATTATTAGCTGCCTTATCCGCAGGAACAATTACGAAGTCTTTATGAAGTTCATTAAGACAACTTTTAACCTGTGGCAAACTAATCAAGTTCCTACCAGCCGGTATGCAAAACTCTTTCTGTGCAAATGAAATTCTATTACTTAACAATTTTTTAAAAAGAAAACAGTATTGGTCCAAGCTGTGAGGTGCCAGCCGAACTTTACGTACTGCAAATTGTAAATATTTAGTCATGGAACTGATGATGGAGTCAGCAGCTGCTCTCCAATCAATTTGAACAGGAAGCCTATATTTGGCTCCTTTGGTGAATATTTCACGTAATTGTTGGTTTTTAATAAGCATAAGATCGCCTGTGATAACATGGCCAGCAGTGTTGTATAAGTATGGAGATGTCCTGCAATCACACTGTTGAAAAAGTTTTGCCTGTAACTCTGCTTTGGTAATTTTTGACAAGACTTTGGAATAATTAAATAATTGCAAACTCACTGGTGTGTTATAAGAAAACACTATTTGAGGTGGTGAGATTCGATTGTTATCACTTTGCAAAAGTTTAATTAATCGTCTATCTCGAAACAATGAGTGAGGATTAACATACTCAACTCCTTTGTTACAAAACCGAATGTTGAGTCGAATAACATTAGCATCGCATTTACCACTGTTTCTCTCAACTCTATAATAGCCTGCCAAGTAACCTTTAACTGCAAGAACAATTTCTGCTTTTACTGAGTCTAAACCATGTTGAAAAATATATTCAAATAGATGTTTCAATTGAAAACGTGAAAACTGCCTTAGATAAACGAAAAGATTATGACGTGACCAACAATCAGGTTGACATCGTTCCAAGAAGTTAATGAAGTTATTAAATAGATTGCGTTTAAATTTAGAACGACCTCTGTGTTTTTTGCCATGGCTGCGTTTCCTGCGAGTCAAGGGACAGGAAAAATATGGATGTGTTTTGAGTTGAAGTGGATCTGCATCATTACTAACGTCTCCATAACCTTTGATACGATCATTGAACCCAAATGGAAAACCAGTATTTAATTGACGAATCCAAAAATCTTCTGCTTCTTCGCATTTAGCTCGCACATTCCCGTTTCCAAAGGAAATAATGTCCAATATCCTAACTTTCATGTCCATCCAAGAATGACCGTTTGAATTGAAATGACTAACCAGATATGTAGTGTGGTCTTTTTTAATTATGGACCTAATGTGTTCACCAATCCTTTGTTTAAGTGTCCTGGAGGTTTGGCCAACGTACTGTAACCCACAGTGGCTACAAGTAATTAAATATACAAGAGCCTTGGAGCAACAGGTAAGATAATGTGAGTCAGATTTTTTAACGGTAAAAAAGGTATTAGTTGAACAAGATGGAAAAACTGGGGTTGTGTCTAATAAGGTACAGGTTTTACAGTTATTTTTATTACATTTAAAAACTGTAAGGTTAGTTGAAAAATCTGAATTATTTCGAAAATAACTAAATTTAACCTTGGACCTGTAACTAAGTTCGCTCCCATTGATATAGCAACAAAATACTCCTTTATTAGACGAGCCTGAAGAAGAAGTTGCGGTTGCAGCAAGACCAGAGTTTAACGTCGGAACCATGACCGGCTCAAGCCATGGAGAGACGGGCTGAGATCGGTAGCATACTCCCCAGGGCTGCTGGGGTGAGGCGTTAGCTACCATACCACGGCGAGGCCACAGGTATTGCACCTTCACCAGACCAATAGCTCTGACAGTCCACAGCCAAGAACTGGAAGAACCTGAATCTGGCAGCTGGTTTCTCATGCAGAACGCAGGGCGGACCAGCTCACGCCCCTTGGATCCCGGAGAATCCATAAGCAAAATAGCATAAAAGTAGATGGTAATAAACAAAAGCAATATGAAAAATTACTGCGGCAAAATGTCAGACAAAGACATATGCAAAGGTCTAAGGGAACTAGAAAAACAAAAATACAAGTAAGAGTTGCAGTGTAAATTTATCTTAGAAAAGACCAAGTCCTTTCATAAACAAAGGAAGAAGGCTAATAAACTAATAGGGCCTGAGAGCCCCCTAAGCAAAATTCTACATGCAGGACAAATCCGTAATAGTAAGGTGGCTCAAAACAAGCAGAAGCTCAAGCCAATGGTGAAAAAGAAGAAGGGGAGAAAACATCGTGTCCTGTCCAAGAGGAAGCAAGATATAGCAAAGTGTCACAATAGCTAACAAAAAACCCGAAAAAACTAGAGTAAATATAATTAAACCTTAAGACGGAAAAATATAAAGAAACCTTTTGAAGAATGAACAATATAGAAAAACAAAAATAAAGGCCATAGTACAGGCAGGAAACCCACAAGTTCTCAGAATGATTCGACTTCCATATGAAAAGACAATTGTTTGTGAAAAAATAAAATCAAATAATGGTTTAATAAATAAACCAAAAACAAATGAAAAGACGAAAAATGCTGTGAACAAATTAATTCGAAAGTAGAAACAGGGTATTTCTGGTAGCCGTAGACTCTATACTAAATGGTTTATTAAAGTAAAAATAAAAAACTAGAGAAGAAACAAGATTATAAACAAAACATTTTTACTTTACTTGGAAACGAAGTCACGCTACAGAATGAAAAACAAACAAAATTGAAAAAACAAAAATAAAAACTAAATATATCAGAGAAAATTATATTGAGATTGCAAAAACTCTAAAGAAAAGGAAAAAGTGGTAAAATAAACAAGAAAGTAAAAAATAAAAATAATGAATGAAAGGCAAATTATTGAACGCAAACAAAATAAACTAAATGAAGAAAGGGAAAAATAAACAAAGAAGTGAAGGTAAAAATCTGAGAAAGAATAATAACAGGTCAATGGAGGAGACAGAAAAGTGTGAAGACAAAGTACTATACTAAAGAAAGTATAAGGCAGTCTAGAAAGCCTAAGCAGACTGAGGAATTTGGGCCTGTGGATAAGCAGGGGTCTTGGCACGAAAAAATTTTTTAAAAAAGAAAATTGTTTATACCAGTTAAGCATAGGCAAAACAAACAAAAACAACAAGAAAGAGTCACAATTAGCAGAGCAAGACATTAATTTGACCGAATCAGGGCATCACGACCCACAACACAAAACCAAGAATACTGAGGCACAATCTAAAGAGTCAAACAGTCTAATTATCGCTGCTGCGGCGAGAGGATGAAGCAATTCCTGGAGGAGGCGGCATGGCAAACTCTTTGTAGTGCTTAGGAGCAGCTTTCCCGATACACAGCTTGTCATGAGACACGTATTTAGCCTCAAAACCTCTTTCTTTGTAAGCCTTCACGACTTGGTTCCGATTCTTCTTCTCTTGCAACTCCTCAACCGTGAGATCCCTATCAATAGACACCCGTTTGCCGCAGGGGCGCCACTTGGTACCGAGCCTGCTCTTCCTTGACAGAATTGTCTTGACGTCCTGACGGCGGGTAAATGCGGCAATGATAGCACCGTCACGCGTTGGGTGCACATCATCAATACCATTAATGAACAAGTCACAATAAACCTGGGGAAAGGAACGAGTACTACCTATACTAAGAATTATTAGTATGACTACCTTTTTGAAGCCGAGTCCATCAGAAAAAAGGTACATGAGGGCCTGATACAATGAATTTTCACTAATTGTTCTCTTTTCAAACATTTCTTTGACGTCTAGTCCGTAAATACGCAAATTATGTCGTCTGGAGTGGGACTCGTTGTCGTGCACACGTTTAGCTAATGAAACAAGCTGTCTGTCGTGTTGTTTGGTCTGTTCTTCGATTTTTCGTACCCTTGTTTTCAATAAACCTTTATTAAACCTTTAAGAGAGCTCATGGAGCAACTAGATAAGCGTATGCGTTATGTAATTCAAATAAAACTGTTAGTCTACGCACGTTCCGCTGGGGTAGTGACCCATACAGTCTAGTAGATAGTTGCAGGATGCGTTGAGAGTCTTTTGACGGTCTAATTAGCCGTTCCAGTGATTTCTGTTCCATTCCAGCGATTATCATGTCCGTTCCATTCCATTCCAGCGTTCCATTCCAGTGATTATCATCTCCCTAAACAAACACGGACACAGTCCTTTCTCTTATTTTTTGTTAGTCTCTTTCAAAAAAAGGAGAAAAAATGCAACGAAGATGTTTAAAGTAAGTGGCACGGTCGGTGAAAAATTTTCGTAAAACATGCGGTGCGTTAATTAGTTTTAAGGCTCCCGGGCGCCCCGTCGCCCCGGGGCGCCCGTCGCCCCTATTCGTTGTTGCCGAACAAATCCTATAAAACGTGCGCACCTAAATTGTAAATCTTTAACAAATATGACCGAATGCGGTAACACACAACTGCTTTCGACTTCTAGATTATTGTTTTACACACTAACACACCAGCATATCTACAACTAATTACTGCATGCTACCTCAGATTACACGCTCTCGTGATATTCGCCTTACTTCATCGGTTATCGGCCGATTACCCCGGATGGTTATTAGTGTTTAAGTTTAGATCATTTTTGGCCATTTTTTGTTTAAAAAGGACAACCGTCCTGGGGCTTGGACAAAGATTGTTATATTTATGCTTAATCGATAGCAAATTGTCAAGTCTACCCATATGCTCTTGGGCAGATATATCTGTCAACAGACTCGAATGCTACAATTCTTTTAGCAAGTGAAGGTCACGACGGCGCATTTTTTCAATTTCTTGTTTAAGGATCTCTGAAAGTAAATGGCTGAAATATGCATCGAAGGTAGACCTACTCACATGATAAAATTGGTAGCTATCTTTCAAAAGATGACCTAGAAAACTTTTTTTTTCCATAGTGATTGTGATCGTCATTCAAAAAGGCCCACCGTCCTGGGGTTTCGATCCCAATCCTTCTAACTGTGCTTATTCTGTAGCTATGGTAATGGTCTATCGATCCGGCCTTGAGCACTAATCTACGTTTATGTGTATGAATTTTATAGCAAGTTTTCTAAGTGGGGTTCCGGGTTTAATCGGCCGATAATCGATGAAAGTAACACAATTTAACGAGAGCGCGTAATTCTGAGGTAGCATGCAGTAATTAGCTGGTGGTGTGCTGGCTGATGTGTAAAACAATAATGTAGAAGTCAAAAGCAGTTGTTTTGATGCCACATTCGGTCATATTTGTTAAAGATTTACAATTTGGGTGCGCACGTTTCACAGGATTTGTTCCGAGACTAAAGACACGTTATCTGAGGTAAAGCTGAATATAGCATAGCATAGTTAGTAGTTCAATACGGTAGAAAGCTTGGTTTTGGTTTTTTCAGGAACTTGAAGAGCAGCATACTGAAGTAGGGACCGGCACGCGAAAATTCAAAATGCCCCTAGGCGAAATTGGGCTTCAGAATTGAAAAGAGCACACTTTATACAGTCTAACAAAACAAACCGGAACGGAATTGGCCGGATATTAAGCCAGTTATGACCGTTTAACTGCGTCACCCAGCGTGCCACCTTTTCTTCCTAGAAAGTTGACCGCAACGTGCATACCGATATGACGGATGTACTTTATCAGACTGTCACTCGTAAACCCCTGCGCCGATTTTGATGGGACCGGTGTCATTCTAATCGCAATGCGATTTTCTTTTACATTTTTATATACCAAGACTGTAGGACTGCGTCTACCACCTTTATATACCGAACAAACACCGAACCAGGTGTAGCTGCGGGGGGCGGAAATCAGGAACCGATCGCAAACAGAAATTAATGTTTTTAATGACCAGGGTTGTATAATTAACAGTTAAAAATTCAGACCTGTTATTAACAGTGTTAATAACGTTAATAACAGTGTTATTAACATAAAAACCTGTTAAAAATTCAAAAACGCCTGAATTTGCTCCAGCAGCATGGCAAAAGCCTAGTATTATTATTATTATTTGGTATTATTCGGTATTATTTGGTATTTTCTAGGTATTTGGTATTATTTGGTATTTGGTATTTTTTTATATACCATATATATACCAAATAGTTTAAATAACTAAACAGTTAGCTTTTAAGCGAAAAATTCTGCATATTTTGCGACTGTATACCATGTCAGAGCTCGTCTGTTCAGAGTTTTCTCTTTATTTCTAATTTACTAAAAGTTTAACAATGCAGATACGCAGAACAAGACGTCTCTTTACCGTTTCTGAGCAACAAAACAATAAAGAATTCTGACCAGTTGAGCTTATAACAAACAACCATTCATGGAAAATTCTCAAAAAGTGGGAGGGGCCCCATGAAACGACGCAAGGCGATTTTTGGGGAAGGGGGGTCCGAAAAATCGGGATTTTGGTACTACGTCGTTTATGGACGGCCCCTTTATCGAGACCGAGCCTAGACCGCAAACGTCACAACGTTATGCTTGCCCATTTCCCGAGTCAGTGAAAAACCATCAAATTCTGCTCGTTTTCTTTCTCGGCATGACTAGATTTCTTTTAGATGCAACGAAAACTCTTCCACTGAGGCAAAACTTATATATTTTTGCTGAAAAAAAACAAAAAGTATGACTTTGCGCTCATTTCAAACAGCTAGCGACCTGTTTATGAACTATTTGGAATTACTTGGTATAGAAGACACCATCTGGTATTTTTATACCATTTGCATCCCTAGTCTCAATAACTAGCAGAAGTACGGTAAATAATCATTCAATGAAGCGTTGGATGCATCCCGAGTTACGGGAAGCTTAAAATAATTTTTTACACTAATTCGAATTATTTACAAGCCTCATGTTAATAACGTGTTATTAACGTGTTAATAACACGTGTTAATAACGTGTTTTTAACAGCTACCCAACCCTGTTAATGACCATTGTTAATTATAAATTAACAAGTTTTATCGATAAATATAGATAATCGATTATTTTTTGGCAATATTCCAAAATTTCAAAATCGTCCAAAACGGTCATGTTATATATCATTTGAAAGCCCTTCGCCTGGCGAGTCTAGTGATCACTACATCAGCATAGGGAACGCCCCGGGGGGCCTGTTTTGCCAAATATAAAAGTACCACTAGAGACGCAAAAGTATAGGCACGCTCTGGAGGGCCTGTTTTCCAAATATAAAAATACCCCTAGGGGACACATCAGTATACGCACGCTCTGGGCATCCATGGGCCAGAAAAATCCGGAGGGGGGTAGGGGGGTCTGGAGACCTCGGGGGGGGCCGGCGAGGGGGGTATGGAGTATGTATGTATGGACGGCCGAGGCGGGTATTGGCCGGCGAGGGGGTAAACCCCCCTTACCCCCCGGCCCATGTATGCTGGAGGGCCTGTTTTCCAAATATAAAAATACCCCTAGGGGACGCATCAGTATAGGGCCCGCTCCGGAAGGCCTGTTTTAATAACATAAAAGTACCCCTAGGGGACGCATCGGTATAGGGCACGCTCCCTAAGCCTTAGCCTAAGCCTTAGCCTAAGCCTGTACAGGGCACGCTCCTAAGGGCCTGTTTTCCAAATATAAAAATACCCCAAGGCGTACGCATCAGTATAGGGCACGTTCCGGAGTCGTATAGTGATAAGAAAGTTAATTAATTAATATATAGTCCATTTGTGACCTTCCCTGTTCCCCCCCCCAGCTACACCTAAGCCCAAACACCATGGTAGCTCGAACAACTAGAACTGAATAGTAGAGTGTGAACTGGTATTCCTGTGTTTTCCAGGTACATTTGTACATGTCACAGCGGGGCTGGGGTTCTGCTCCCCTCCCACGCTCCCACTGACTTGGGACAACCCCCCCCCAGATAGGGGAGTACCCCACCAAAACGATCTTTTCCACTCTCCCTCTCCGATGTTTCTGGCTCAATTTTTTTTTACAGTTTCAGACACTAAAATTGTTTGTAAAACAGCGTTTTTTAGCTGCAAGTGGTACCCGAGGCATAATCAGCCTTTTTATACGATTTGTAGCACAAAATTGCTGTTTTTGAGCGTTTTTAGCACTCCACACTCCGAATTTGGGCTCAGACACCCCAACCCTTCCCTTCCGCCTTCCCTCCAAACATACATGGGCCGGGGGTGAGGGGGGTTTGTACTTTGGTTAGAAATTCCGACTTTCGTTCGTTACTGGACTACCTTCTGTGCCTGTTTGCGTTGGAACATGCAACTCAAATTTGGGCAAAACATATCTATCATACTTATGAATAAACGCTGAAAATTTGAAGGAATTCCACTGACATATAAATGAAAACGAATTATATGAAGTTAACTCGAATAAGCGATTACAGGTTTTTTCCGCTTTTGTACCATATTTATTGACTACACACGTTAAGCCTGAGCAAGATTCACCTTATATTGATTAGCAGAGACGCAAAACTACTGAAGGAATGTAAAGAAGCAAAATTAAAACCATTGGCTTTGGGCTGCTCAGGATCCCCAATACGTTCGTATTCGATACCCCCTAATTTTAACGACCTCATCAACTTTAACCCAATTTCCGGGATCTTTGGCGGACCTAGGAGACCAATGCTCAGTCATTTGAGTAAGAGCAACACCTAAACTAAAATTTAAGCGGGCGCACCTTTTTTATTTGTTCTTTGTTTAAGAGCAAACTTTCGTTTTCTGAAAAAATACCAATTCCGCCTATGCTTAACCATGTAAAATTTCAATCTGATTTCCGGGATCTTTGGCTGCATCGATGCCGAAAAAAAATGGCTCAAACGAAAGATGATCAATGCCTCTTTATTACCGTCGGGCGCACCTTTTGAGATCATAAACTTTTTTTTACACTGACGCTGTTTTTCCGCTTATTTTAGCCAAAAACAACCGCAGCTTAGCGTATACCAAGGCGATTTGGGTGAATAGTTATGTTAAAATAATCAAAACAAATAACCATAAAAAAAGAACGCGCTTTTCTAGCCGCATTTTTTAAAAAAAGATGATTTTGACCGCCGCGACACCAATGTGGTGAAAACGCGCGAAGAAAATTAGGCACGCGGTACGGCGCAAAAATGGCCGCCGTTGCCGGTCCCTAACTGAAGTCGAATGTGGTGTGGATTGCTTTCCCATCCAGTGCCATTGGAAATTTTGTACGTATTACTGAACTAATGAACCAAAACAAGAAAACAACCGAATGAACGGTCGATTATAAATACAAGAGGTACGAGTTTCATCGACTAAACACAGAGATTCAAGAATAAAGACAAATACAGATACAGTACGTACCTGTAATTACGCACACAAAATTTAGTCCAGCGACGTTTAGTGAGGCGAACGGTCCACTGTACTGTATAGTCCAAAACTTTAATTAAGCATTCATTTGAGATAACAGCATCTTCCCGATCTCCTGAACAGAGGCAGCTTAGCAAAATAGGAAAGTTTTCCTAGCGCAAAAATAGCACGTAGGTGTAGGTGGGCACAGACATGGGCTAGCATTTCGGCTGAGGGGAGGGGTAGAATTTATAATTCCTGAGGGGGGCTGACGGGGAGGGTAGGAGCGCCTGAGGGGGGCTGAGGGGGTGGTAAGCCAAGAAGTCCGATTTTTGGCTAAAATCAAAGGTTTTTTGCTTATTTTTCATTAAAATAAGCCAAAATAAGCTATTCTGAGCTCATTTACACCTAATCCAGGAACATTTTATCATAATTTTCTATACAAAATTCTTCCGAAAAATTCCTGAGAGGGGTAGCGGCCGGCTGAGGGGGTAGGTCAGAGCCTGAGGGGGGCCAACCCCCCTCAGCCCCCCTTTCCCCATGTCTGGGTGGGCACCTTACCACTTGAATTTCGGTTGGAAATTTGTGTTTGTTGTCCAGACAACACTGTTTGCAGTATCGCTTGCCATAAAACACACTGCAGCTATTCTGAAAAGATATTGGATACAAATACGAGAATGGCACGTAGTTTGTCAGGTGATGAAGTAGCATCCGAAATTAGCATACTTGGTCAATGCAGACGGCAGAGTGGCAAAGATGACAGTCAGCTCCCAGCAGCAAATAGTTTGTGGAGACCGAACGATTAGCCGGACTGAACGGGTCTCTCATTACATAGACCGACTCCGAGAAACTACAACAGTCAAACCAGTTGCAATCCGCCAATCCTCTAGGAACCAAATTAACGTGATCGGCTTCGTAAATGGTGGTTCCTTCCCAAAATATGCGTACGTCTCTGTCAATCCACAATGCTTGCACTCGAAAAGTCGCTCCTCTTGCACACACTCTCCCGATTCTGTTGCAGCAGCAGACATCTACCACTTAGACTAAACCTCTGATCACTACTGTTGCATGCCTATACGCATACGCAATTTCGTTACGCAATATTATTACGCATTCTACCAAAAGTTTGCGTATTTTTGCGTAACGCGTATTGGGTCTGAATTCTGAAAAACAGCTGCCTTTTCGAACGTCTTCCAAAAATTATGTAGTTCAATTTCTTACCAAATTGTCATTTTTCATCTAGCGAAGGCAGGTACCAAAAATTTTCTGAGATTTTTTAAGCTTTTGCTAAGCTGTGTCTACTTTCTTTAAAAAGAGGAAATTCATGGAAGCCTAGATTACAAAGTTAGAATTCTAAGAGCATACTGTAGTGCCAAAAAGGCTGTTTAGTGAAATTTCTGACTGCTTCTAGGATTACGCATTACGCATATGATGAATTAGTTTTTGCAATGCGTACAGTATACGCAAACTCATGCGCATTTGTTGTTGGAATGCGTATCTATACCGGCATTAAACAACACTACTGAACACTCGGGTTTCTACAATAAAATAGGGACAGATATTCTAAGTGACCAATACGCCTGGATATTAGCCAATGTGGTTCTTTCTATGAAGTGTTTATTCACTGCAACAAGTAACTAATTTTTTCACACCGGATTAGGTAGCGGAGCAACTTCAGAGTATATGGTTTCGCTCATACACAAACAAGCCAAACATTCAGAGTCACATAGAGTCCGAACTGGTATTGGGTGTTTTCCAGGTATTTTGTTTTTGTCCCCCAATACCCAAAATTGGGACAGGTAAAAATCTAAACATTCTATGTTGACCTGAAAAATCGAAAAGGTTGATCGGTTATTGGGCTTAGGAAGCTGTTTTTGCGTTAATCAACTAAAGGCTAGTAGAATTTCCTAAAGTGACCGCTTTTCTAAGTACTACACCTGTAATATAAAATAAAAACGGTGACATTTTTAATATCATCAGAATATACCAGTACCGTACCCAGGACTATTGGGGTGGTACTACACACACTTTCCAGCCGAGTTAGGAAAAAATTCGCCGGAAGAAACACAAATGAAATACTAATTAATAAAAGTACGAAAAATGTTAATTTCTTCTAAATTTACGCTCAAAATGGTTTCTAAATGCTTTTTAAAACGCTAATTTTCTAAATTTTCTCGCCCTGGTCGGGCAGTGGCCTAAACCAGGCCTTTTAAAAATCTTAATCGCAGTGCAAAAAAAATCCTGTGTAAACCTGTGTGAATGTACCTGTTCACAGAAATGCAATTTTTTGCCCAACTATGCAAGTATTGGGTGTCTCAGGTACTGGTATTAGGTATTGGGTTTTCCAAGCATTATTCGCACTCTAACACACATACTGCATCTCTAGCATATTTTCTGGAATGGTAGCGTGGACAACCAGAGTTCAAGCAAGTAGAATGTCATACACATCACATAACAGAGTGAAAAAGGTTTTTCGCTCGGACCGTCAAGTACTGCCATTCTTAACGTCGTCAGCAGCACCTCTTAGCTTTGTCTTGATCATAGTCTCGAGTTTAATGGCGTCAGCGGCGAACTTTCGGATGCCCTCGGCCAGTTTCTCAGTGGCCATGGCGTCTTCGTTCAACTCCCAGCGAAACAAACTTTCAGTCAAGGAAATCTTTTCGAGCTTAGCAGATTTTGCTATCAAATTTATTAATTTAAAAATAGTCGTTTCGTAATGAAAAGCATACCATTTTCGACCGACAACTGACAAGTCAGGTTTTCGTGATCGTCGGAAAGTTCTTTCAACAAACCAGGACTAAATAAAAGACAGCAATTCAATCGTACATGGACCGGAAAACTCTGGAGAGTGTGAGTCCGGCACGAAGGGGGTAGAACGATTTTTCAAAAAAAATTGTAAAAATCATTGTAAAATTGCCGATTTTTCTATTTTCGGCGAGAAGAGCCGGGACGGCGGCCAGGGTTAAGAAGTCCTCAAACACCCGCGGCCCATGTACAGATTCAATCGACATTTTCAACACGCAAAAAACAACCGTGTATGTATGTACGTAGATACCGCACAAACATACATGGGCCGGAATAATGGGTTGGGGTAGTGAAAATCTGAAAACTTGGGGACGGACCTACCGATATGATAGAATGTGGCGATTTTAGTGGTGGGTCCAGAAGGAAAAGTCGGCTTCAGGTGGGTGGGTGTCGAACCCAAATTGGGAGGTGGAAAAACCCCCAGACTCCTGGCCGATGTATGCGTACAAATGAACCGCAGTAAAGTTAACCTGATAGTAAGCAAGTCGCAGCCGAAGAGGCCTTTTATCTGATCGGTATTGCGAAATGAAGCTCCCATCACAACCGTTTTATACCCGAATCGCTTGTAATAATTGTAGATGCGAGTTACACTCTTGACACCTGAATACGCACTCTTCTCAGACATCTAATAGGGGGGTCCCGGTGGTCTGCCCTGCCCCAAACCGACTTAGGCCAACCACCGACCGGGGACGCCCCCTACGGTTTTTCTGGCAAGCAATTTTTTGAGCAAATTTTTACAATTTTTTAGAATTTCTTTCATTAGCTAGTCAAGCTCTTCTTCCAAGCCACCTTACCTCAGAGTTCTTTCTCCACAGACCTACTACTCTACCCTTATCAAGATGTTCAAAACATCTTGCCGTAGGCAAGCCCCATCCTGCCATACAAAAAGGCGCGTGCTGGCCTGATATCAACAGCTAATCGCTGATAGCCAGGGCGAGAAACCAAAAAAAAGAAACTTTAGGCACAACGATTTTTCAATATTTATAGAAAACAATTTTTGGACTTCATACACATCGTTGTTTATGACAAATTTACCAGTTAGACAAGTGAGATTTTTGGTTGATATAGCGCGTAAATCGGCAGACCAA
The DNA here is from genome assembly GCA_030248155.1 of Sabatieria punctata. NCBI lineage: Eukaryota > Metazoa > Nematoda > Chromadorea > Araeolaimida > Comesomatidae > Sabatieria > Sabatieria punctata. The sequence continues at coordinate 11,159 of JASANB010000658.1, read as the reverse complement.
AGCCCAAATTTCCGAATTTGTGCGCGACCTAGGATAACGGTGCCAGCGTTTACCGAACCTACCAGGGTCCTGCTCACGAGTGAATTCCTTCTGACCAGTGCTTTTCACGTACCAATCGAAGATTCGGCCCACAAATGGCGATATCAGTGTGACGCCAGCCTCGGCACAAGCCACTGCCTGTGCGAAACTGAACATCAAGGTCAGGTTGCAATGTATCCCGTGCTCTTGTTCCAGTACTCTGAAATGTTCACCGTACCGTCCGAGTTCAACCATTCCTTCGCTTGCCTAATTATCGAAGAACCTTTGAGGTGCGATACAAGAATTCCTTCAATAATTTAATTACATGACACAGGGCAATCTTCGTACATGTAACAGGTCATCTGCCGATGGGGAGAAGGGTTACGGGTCTGGACTAGGGCCGGGATTAATTTTAAGACCGACTCTCAAATGACCTCAGCTACTGGCGAACAATTGCCGAGGAAAGGATTGAAATCTGAAGAACTAAAAACGCTAAAAATCTCAATTTTGGGCTAAAGCTTGTCAACAATCGTTAATTTTGGTTCAAATACAGCTAATAAGTGCTGTTTTACAGGCGATTTTTGAACTAAACTGAAGCCAAAGTTGGGTGGGGCGCAGACCCCCAGATCCCTTGTTTGTTACATGTATGGCAATGGCAGCAGGCGGGAGTGGATCTACACCCGCACTCCGACTCTATACCATTCCGGAATTTCTCGGAAGAAGTTTTGTAAAAATAATGAAAGTAAGATTTAATCAAACATAAGCCTGTTATCTACTTGGGTTGGCGATGTGATAATATAGATTTACTTGAGGCCACAGACTCAAGTGCCGATATCACGGCATACATGGCCGCGGGGGGGTTTGCCCACCGCCCAACTTGGGCTCGACCCCCCTCAAACGACCCCACCCACCGGGGTGTTCCTAAAAGCGCACATCCCATAAGCGCACTTCCCATAAGCGCACATCCTATAAGCGCACTTCCCATAAGCGCACGCTCAGAAAGCGCACATATAGTAATGTGAAATAAAACGCCTGATCTGGACATATAGAGCTTTACTGTATATATAAAGGCTTTTAGATGCCCATCTCAGTTGTAACAGAGTCCACCACTGATGGAAGTATAACAGTAGTACAGTGGCGGCCAAAAGTTTGGACGTTTGCGGATGAAGTTGTGTGCTAAGTTTGTGCATGGTAGCCCTGCATAACCTGAAACCATATGGTGTTCGGTCCCCCTCACGTTGCTGTAGTATGAATCCATTTTCCAAAGACCCCAGAAAAATGGGTGGACAAAAGTTTGGACGCACCAACTAATTTATAAAAAAACGGAGCAACCTGCAACAATAAAGAACAAGCAAGAATGAAATATGTATTTAGGCGACTAGCACTTTGTCGGGAAGCCATAAGACTTAACCACAACTGCACATCGATTGGGCTTAGAGTTGACTAGTTTCTGGCACAAAGACTGGGGAATACAAAGCCAAACTTCTGTGATGGCACTCTCCAGATCGGACAGATCTAGGGGTCCTTTACTGATAACGTCTCTCTGGACATATCTCCACAAATTTTCGATTGGATTCAGGTCAGGTGACTGAGCAGGCCAGTCCAAAACTGCAACTTTGTAGTTAGCGAACCAACCAGCTAGTGCTTTATACAATCTATAGTTGCTAACATTTACTTGTGCGCTTTTTTGTGCGCTTGTGCGCTTTCTGAGCGTGCGCTTATGGGATGTGCACTTATGGGATGTGCGCTTTTGATTTGTGCGCTTTAAGGATACACCCCACCCACCTACCTGAAGCCGACAGTTGTTCCTGACCCCACCCACCAAAATCGCCGCGACCCCCCAAACCGGTAGGCCCACCCCCAAATTTTCGGATTTTGACTACCCCAACCCATTTTTCCGGCCCATGTATGATCACAGGTGACCGTAAGACTACGTATCTTATTAGTAAGCAAGTAAAAAAACTAGTGCAACAGTACTTGGCCGCTTGAATGCCTTCCCAAGTAGAGGACAACTTTATAAGAATGCGTTCTTTGTCTATGTTCTCCTTGGCGTACATGGCGATCAAATCCCTCGCTTTAGCAACCTGAGCATCTTTTTCGAACGATAACCTAGAAACAGTCTGTTAGAGTGACCGACACTGTCGGAGCGTCTCACCGAGCGTCAACTTCTGTCGAAACGCGTCCAGGAATTATCTTGAGAATTTCCTTGCCGAACAATACGAACAGACGATCCATAGCTAAAGGCACTTGTTCCTTTTCAGTCCTAAAATACTCTCCTCCCAGAATCTACAACGCATGTAACACAAAGGTCTGGGGTTTCCGCCCTTCCAGATTTGATTTTGCGTCGTAAGGGCTAATGACCCGAACCTTGCAATCTAGCACGGGGACGGGATGCGTTAAACATAGTTTGAAGTTGGCTTTTTCTTTCTAATTCATCCATCGACCGTAGATGTAATATCGATATACCATTAGCACGATCCTATGATCATTTTTATAATCCGGGTTTCTCAATCGTTCTACAGAGCTTGTGCTTATGGTAGGCATAGCAGGCAGACATGGGCTAGCATTTTGGCTGAGGGGGTGGTAAATTCTCAAATCCTGACGGGGTAGCGGTGCCAGAGTGGGCGTTGAGGGGATGGTCCAAAAATTAGGTAATGGCCTAAGGGTGATGCGGGGTCACCAAATCATTACTACTTAGGGGGTCGGGGGTCGTTTTAAGCGTGCAGCATCGAAAGCGTAGGAGACACACAATATATGTAAGGTTAGTAATGTGATTCCGTTTGCATCGAGTCCCCAGCCTGCACAAAATGAGAGCACTTTCCATCGTTTTTCCCAATTGTCTGCCCAGTTTCAAAACGCAGATGTCAGGTTAGACATAGTAAAATCAGTAATTAATATGGCTTGATTGGGCATGACATTGTCACTATTTTCAAAATGCATCTACAAGGAAGCAATATTGCTAAGCTAAAGAACTGGCATGCCTAGTTGTTTCTTCTCTTATCGAGTTTTTCTCACCACGTGATAATATGCAAATTCTGACATAAAAGGTCAACAATCGGGTCCATCTAAGGAACAGAGCCATCATTCCACAGCACTGATTACATCTCAAAACTCTTGTGAAGACCTCAACTTTGATTAATTAGACCATTACATACTTGGCATGCTGTTTGGCGTAATTGATGGCTTCATCTATCAAGTGCTTGTACTGTTGCATACTGGCAGCTTGCAGAATCAGCGAAGGATTGGTTGTGGCATCGGTTGGCTGATATTCTTTGATAGCTAAACCACACACTCACATAGATTTCTCTGAATCAGAATTTTTGACAAATTGAAAAAAAACATTAACGAAGTGTAATAACCAATGGATCAGCGGTGCATGTAAGATAATAGAGCTGTACTTTGATTACCTTGGAAATCACCAGTGTCAGCCACAACAACAGTCTTCTGTTTCAGTTGCTCCAGACACGAAAGCTTCGGCTTCTTTTCTGGACTGCCAGACATATCGTACTGACTGGACCGACCGGTCACACACTGCTCACACCGACCACCTCAAACTGTTCTGTTACAGACCTGCACCCTTCATTCAGACACGTTTTCTGTAATAACCGACTTTTTACACCGCTTTTCAGAAGCGAGTCGGAAATTCACAAATTCAAATGTGGTTTCTTACCATGTGAGAGAAGAGATATCCAACGATATAAAAGTTCGAAGACTGTACCTTGGAAAGTCGGTATTTACAGAAATCACGTCTTAAAACTATTTAACGTTAATTATCCACAGACGCAAGTACATACGTTGTAAAAATATATCTGTGACGGCCAAGCGGAAGCTCTAGGGTCTTTTTAATTTTGGTGACTTTTTGGGGGATTTTTTGTGAGGATTTTATATTTTAGACCTGGCAAAACTGGGTCACTGTACGATTTTAGGTAGGTAAACTGCAGATATGCCAAATACAACTCATGAGCCAGTCTGTCGCTCGACCCTTGGAATTGAGAGTTGAAATTTTTACTTTCACCAATTCTATCCAAATTTGGTGTGGCAGTATCACCTAATGAGTTGTCCTGGACCTGCAAAGAATAGTTTGATTCAACGCTCCAGAGTAGAGTTATGCGCTCTGTAAATTTCCGCTCTTTAACTGTGGGACCAAAAATTTAGCGGCTGTTTTTCCAGATTGTACTCTATGTTGCGAACTGATATTTGGGAAATATATTAGCCCTTCATATGTCTCTGAAACGCGCTACATAAATCCGAAAGTTTGGAAAGAAAAATTTTTTCGAACCTTTTGACCCCCATGAAATCCCAAAAAACCCCTCAGGCACACTTTTTTTATTGCAGAATTGCATCGCATGCATCGATTGGTTGGCATAATTATTTCTGCCACTTTCAAACTTCGATCGGCAGGTTAAATGCGTGAACCGCAAGCTACGCTCATACATGTCGTTGGGGGGGGGTAAAGGGGGGGCCGGCCCCCCCCAAGCCCGATTTTTCGGCAAAAGTCCCCCCCCAGCGGATTTTTGGGGGGGGACCTGAAAACCCACTTTTGGATTCCAAAGTAAAGAAAATTTTAGCCCAGACAATACATTCTGCAGCACAAAATTGGGTTTTCGGCTACCATATAACCCAAAACAGGGTTTTGTAAGGCTTAGAAATCCTAAATAGGGTTTTTAGACTGCTTAGAAACCCTGATTAGGGTTTTTAGGTTACTTTTAAACCCTGATTAGGGTTTTCAGGTTACTTTTAAACCCTGATTAGGGTTTTTAGGCTGCTTTGAAACCCTGATTAGGGTTTTCAGGTTACTTTTAAACTCTGATTAGGGTTTTTAGGCTGCTTTGAAACCCTGATTAGGGTTTTCAGGTTACTTTCAAACCCTGATTAGGGTTTTTAGGCTACTTTGAAACCCTAAACAGGGTTTTCAGGTTACTTTGAAACCCTAAACAGGGTTTTTACGCTACTTTGAAACCCTGATTAGGGTTTTTAGGTTACTTTCAAAGCCTGATTAGGGTTTTTAGGTTACTTTGAAACTCTAAACAGGGTTTTTAGGCTACTTTCAAACCCTAAACAGGGTTTTCAGGTTACTTTGAAACCCTAAACAGGGTTTTTACGCTACTTTGAAACCCTGATTAGGGTTTTTAGGTTACTTTCAAAGCCTGATTAGGGTTTTCAGGTTACTTTCAAAGCCTGATTAGGGTTTTTAGGTTACTTTGAAACTCTAAACAGGGTTTTTAGGCTACTTTCAAACCCTAAACAGGGTTTTCAGGTTACTTTGAAACCCTAAACAGGGTTTAAGAAATGCATTCAAATCACAAAATAGGTTTTTTTTAGTAATCTTATAAGTCAAAACAGGGTTTTGCGCGTGCCTCAGAATCGATATTAGGGTTCTCTGAACTATTTTTAGTCAATATAACGCATTTCAATCTGTATTTTATCGCTGAAACTCATATTCAATACGTATTTTGAGCGCAAAACAGCTTTTTATTACATTCGTTGCTTCAATATTCGGTTTTTAAGGCATTTTTTTCAACCGGAACAGGGTTTTTAAGACATTTTTAATGCAAAAACAGGGTTTTAAGGCTTTTTTCGGCCCAAATAGGGATTTGAAGCCATTTTTCGCCCCAGAATCCCTAAAAAAGGTCGACAAAACCCGCTTTTTACCCCAAAAAAAGGTCGACAAAACCCACTTTTGGACCCCAAAAAAAGGTCGCAAAACCCACTTTGGACTTGGTCCCAAAACCCTATTTGGGATTTCAAAAAGGTCCCCCCCCACGGAAAAACCCAGCGACATGTATGGCTACGCTAGCTCCACCAGTCTTCGTCAAACTAATTTCACGTACGTAACTCATCAGGCGCTACTTTATGTGCCACTCATCAGGTGCTACGTACTACAGTCATTCATGTCTCGTTAATCCGGACAAGTTGGGACCGGCCAATTTTGTCCGGATTAGCGAATTTCCGGATCAACGAATCAAAGCTAAAATACGGTTTTTCGGGTCAAAGGCCTAAATGACCGCTTTTTGTTAGTCGCATATCTGATTCTGCAGCTGCACCTCCTAATTATAACCCAAAAACTTATTTCAGCTGATTATTATAGCTCCTAAAAAGGCAAAAATAATCACATTCTGACTCAACGAAAAGCATTATTCAATTGAAAATTTACACCTGAATTGAAAAATTGCCCATGGATTTTGTCCAAATTATCCAAATCCGGATTAATGAATCACTTTACCATACAAATTTCGAAGTTGGGACCCCAAATCTTTTGTCCGGATTAACAAATCCGGATCCGGATTAACGAGTCATATAACATGGGGGAAAATTGGGACCTGACCTAATCTTGTCCGGAAGGCGAATGTCCGGATTAACGAGGTCCGGACCGGATTATTAACGAGACATGACTGTTGGGCATTCTTACAACAGGGGGCCCCTAATTAAAACAAGGCGGCCAGCGGTGGCCCGGCCGCCGTTCCTGAAAGCCGTCCACAGTAACGCACAGCCGGCGGGCGCGGCCTCTGGGCCAAAGAAGAATACGCGCCTCGAGGCGCTCCAGTTTACGCCGCAAGCGCATGCACAAAAAGAAGAAAATAACGAACGACGCAAAGGCCCGATGGGCACAAGGTTTTGCACTTCTTTCTGCGCCAGGATTACGATTCTTGTTTTGCTTCGCTTCTATACTGGATTGATTTACAGTATATGCAATGAATGAATGAGAAGCAGAATAATGGGAACCTACTACCTACAGTATTAAAACAATTAGTCCCTCAAACGTTGCGATGAGTTCAGACGGGCACGAAATGGGATGTTTACCTACTAATCTATCTGCACGCAATCAACGACCCCACAAAAGACAGAGGGCTAAAAAATAATCCGTAGTACCATGTACATACCACTTTTGTCGTGCATTACTGCAATTGTTTGTTTTGCATTGATTTTAGATTGGAGGAATGCTATGAAAGCTTATTGGCCGTTTTCTGAACGCCGACTACCTAATTCCGATTCTTCCCCTAATTACTATTATTTTCGCTAACTCCCTCTTCCCAAATTTTATAGTTTTCGGACTTCAAATTTTAAACGGCCAACTACATATCAAGTATTTGAACAAACAGCTGGACCTCCGAAAAAACATAATTCTTCTTGGTACCACGGTATTATTTGTTTGTTTTTGAGTTCCACTGACCTTTTGGATAGCTCAGGACACCCCTCGCTCTTTTTCAGAGCCCTTCAATGGGGGTAGCCCTGTCTACAAACAACCCTCCCCTTTGCTGCCATTAGGTGCAACGGCAGCGCCGGTTCGGTTCCCATTTACCTACTGGCCATCACCGGCTTTCGGCGGTCTGGGTTGGGCTTTACGTCGACTACTTCCAGTCGCTTCGACCGGCTTTGAACCCACAAACAACCGTTCTCACGGATGCTGGGGCCGCCGCGACACACGGAATAGCCTAAACTACCTGTGGCCAAGACGCCACTTATAGCGACCCTATAGACAGTAGCTGTTGCGGTACCAGCCGGTGCGTCGGCAACTGACCCATGCCAAGTTTATACATGTTTCGCCATGCGAACGCGTGTTTTCAAACTTCGCCTGGGTTAAAAGAGATAGAGGACATGAAATGAACTGGCTAACAAGTTTACCACAGATGCTGGGTACAAGAAAACGGCACATTTAACAACTAGACTGGAAAACACGTCACCTTATACATGTTATTTACGGAACTTTTTGGCACCAACAGCAACATTGGCTTGCACAGACCGCTTCAACGAGTGCGGTTGAACGGGAGCCTTCGAGAGCGTGTGTTTGAGCGTCCGAGTGTTCTCTTCCGCCAGTTCGCCTTCGTATGTGGTCTCTTGCAACTGGGCAGCTAGTTTAGGATTGGCCGTGACGGCCTTTCTTCCCTTAGGAACTTGCCTTCGTCCGCTTGTTCTCTTCACGCGCCTTCCCACTGCTGTAGGCTGCACGTGGATTCGACCACCAGAACGGATGAGAGCAGGAGCGTGCTTCGCGTGGATATCGAGGAAGTGCATCAGCTCTCCTCTCCTAACTGCTGTATCCAAGCGCTTTTTGAACTCCTCTGCTTTCTTGCGCATAGCCTCAGATGGTTGAGCATTGAGGGCGTCTGTCAGGCTTTGTCCTATCTCCGTCATTCGCTCGTTGTAACCGATTTGCCACTCTTCTTCTCTGGCTGTTGTGGCTGACTTGTGCGCAACTATCTCCGTCTCCTCCTCCTCCTCCTCCTCCACATGGCGATCAGGGTTTGGGAAGGTCGGTTCGCAACTGGGCCCACGGGAAGTGTTCGAATTGCAGCCAGCAGAAACGTCGTCCTTAAACAGCTTATTAGTAACGAAAATGGGAAATCGAAAAATAGCCAGGCGGTCTTTTTTGGCCAACACCAAAGTGTTACCTAGCATTTTACCGAAATTTGACTTTACCTGGCTTACAAAAGTGCAGCATACATGTACATTGTAGCTTAGTAATAGAAATGCTCACTTTAGAACAGAACAAGCTTCTGTAGAATCCAGGTCGCGAGAGACCGGCCAGCTCAGCAATGCGATTTCTGTCCTCCTCACGAACTGGCAGAGTATTCCACGGCGAGACACCAAACAAACGCTGGACCAACAGCTGGTGCTTGCAGAAACACCCAAACATCCCTTCGATGCACTCGCAGAATCCATCAGAGGTGTTGACCCTGTAGTACGTTGCAGACTGACTGAGACTCTCCACTCGGTATAGCGAATCAGACAACATTTCAACTTCTTTGCCTGATGAGGGCCACTGTCTGATTTTACTGTCCAGCGCTTTCAGCTGGTGGAATGGGCGTGAGTGGCATCCTCGCACAAACAGACTCAGCCGTTCCAGATAGTACCTAAAAATCAATTTACTTAAACTTGAAAATCTTAGGGCAAAAATTGGAGTGCAAACTGGTATTGGGTATTGGATATTGGGGTTTTTGTCCCCCAATAGCCAATACTAATCGGGACCTGTCAAAATCGAAAAAAATCCATGTTCACCTGAAAAATTAAATCTAGAAAAACCGAGAAATATTAATTCCAGTACAAAAGAGCTTGCCTGCATCACTGGAATGTACCTGTTCACTGAAGTGCAATGTTTTGGCCCAGATATGCAAGTATTGGGGTCTCAGTTTTGGTATTGGGTATTTGGTATTTGTGGTTTTACATGCCGCCAACCAACCTACAATTCCAAAGTGGTTGCGAGGCTGTCAACGAGAGAAACCAGGTTGAATGTCTTGGTCCGGTTGAGCACGATCTCTTTGATGATCTGCACTGCCACTTCAGCTCGGTTGTTTGTATGGGAGCCCAAAATATCAGGGCCTCTGAACGCCAGACACCACATCTCTTTTCGTTCCCACTCATTTTGCAACCGCTTCGCCACTTTTGGGTAGTCGATCGAAAGCTCAGAAAACAGCTAAAATTATTATGTACAATAGTGAGTCCAACCAGTGAGTAGTGGGTTTACAAAATTGCAGCCATTATTTATAATCGGTACCCTTTTTATGATTGTATGTACGTAAGGGGCCGTCCATAAACGACGTCGTTCCAGAGGGGAGGGGGTCGGCTGAAATGCGACGAAAGACAACCCACCAGGACGGGGAGGGGGTTACCAAAAAACGACGTCGCTTTTTTCGGAATTTTGGGATACTTGGATTGGATTATTTTCGATTTATGCACCATTCCGTGAAACGTTTCTACATACACAAAAGCTTCCCCGAGTGGTTGTAGGGATTTATTCAAATTGATTGCGCAGTATGGTAACAAGAAAACGTTACGGTACTGTATGTACTGCCCTTTTATCGGGGGAGAGGGTTAAACCGAAAACGACGTCGCCGTAGGGGGAGGGGGTCCCCAAGAAACGACGCAAGGCGATTTTGGGGGGAGGGGGGTCCGAAAATCGGGATTTTGGAACGACGTCGTTTATGAACGGCCGCGCATACACTGTACCATACATGTACTAGGGGGTTAGGGGGGTTACCCCTGCTGGAAAAGCCAAACTCCCCTCGCCCCCGAGACAGGTCAAGGGACCCCCACGAGCCAAAAATAGAAGTAGCAGTAGTGGCTCCAGTACTAACAAAGTGGCTCAGAAATCACTAATTTTTAGCCTAAAATTCGCTTGAAAAGCGTTTGGGAATCGAATTTGGTATTTCCACTGCTGATATTTAAGATAAATCGGGATTTTTGGAAGCCCTTTTTGTCATTTTTCGCTTGTTTTTAGCTCTAAAACGTGAATTTCCAGGCGTTTTGGAGCTTTTTGAGCCCGGATTTGTTACATGTATGCACGCACAGTACGTGAATAGTAAACATACTTGCACGTACTTACCTTCTCAAACCGCGATTTGGCCTGCAGGGCAGTGTAGCTGTAGACAATGTTCCTTATGTCCAGCATAATCTTCCGCCGATTCTCCTTTTTCACTGCCGTTTTAGGTTCACGGAGCCAGCGCCAGATCGCATTCAGCCAATGGAAAATGCACAGGGAAATTTTCGCGCTTCGCCAGTTCTAAAAACTATATGTATTTAGCAATATCATACACACATTTCGGTTTCACACAAAATTCTTTGGTTTGAATTGAAAGGTAATATTCTTTTAGAATGAAATTTCCTATAGATACAGAAAAAATTGCTGAGAGAGAAAAACAACCTCGACAGACATAAGTCCAGAGTGTTCTGCTTTACTGTCGTCGCAGACAAAGTTCTTCGGATACAACTGGCCACCAAATCCTTCCTGATCGAGCATTTGGTCCAGCAGGTTGAAGGCAATAGAATAGTCTGCGGCACTCTGTCTTTCAGTGACAAGAATGGCCAAAGGAACACCGCCGCAAGGAGTAGGGGTGAGCATCACTGTGACGCTTAGTCCAGAATCGTCCATGGAGGCCGAGCTGTCTACATGACAAACCAGTTTAGACTCATGTAGTTCATGGGCTCGCTGCATGATCGGGGTCTGGATAACCAAGGCGAACTTGTCCTCTGACCACACATAACTCAGCTTCGTGCCCTTCTCAGCCAGCTCGATCTTTCGTTCTTCTAACAGCTGCAACTTTGTGGTATTGCTTAGTGACTGTGATAAAATACTAATACTTTCTAATCCTGAAAATTTGAGCAAAATCGATCAAGAACTGACCCAGAACGAACCGTTTGAGCAC
>JASANB010000657.1:0-12987 GCA_030248155.1 Sabatieria punctata | reverse complement strand
CGTTCGCACCAGCAGCGACCCCCATTGGGCGCCGATCTTTCAGAGCGGTGAAATTGTTTAGATCGATTAGAGAACAGTTCTATTTTAGCTTGCATTAACAAATTACGCGTTTTGGTGGAAAAATAGCTGGAAAATCAGCTTGTATTTTGTATTAAAATTGTAAAAGAAAAAAGCGAAAATAATCACGTGTGTCACGGCGGCCCCGGCACCCATGGAAGCGGTGTGTTTGTCACCCATCGCTAAACGTCTCAATTGTGTCAAAACGTGTCATCTCGGCACCTTTTCTGATTGACATAGTACCAAAATGGGAAATGATTGGCCGAAAAATTGGACCTGAAGGGTTTCGCTGATGGGGCAACCATTAAACTAAACTAACAATCCAAATGTTTTTACTTCATGGCTGACACCAAGGACAAACTCGATATTGGTGATGCTGTCAGTGGTTCCGCTGCATTGTATGTCCGGTCGAATTGTTATTTTGTTGTTGTAACTTTTTGTCCTTTCGGACTAGGAGCAGCCAACTGCTATAGAACAGGAAGAGGCAGAAGGACCAGCAGCCTCCTTAACAAGAACCCTCCCCTTTTGGGTGGGTGGGTGCAAGACAGCGCCGGTTTGGTCCCCATTTATCTACTTGCCATTGCTGACTTTCACTTTCGATGGCCTGGGTTGGGCGGGTTAGGTGTAGCGGGGGGGGGGGAATCAGGGAAGGTCAGAAATGGACTATATATTAATTAATTAACTTTCTTATGACTATACGACTCCGGAACGAGCCCTATACTGATGCGTACCCCTAGGGGTATTTTTATATTTGGAAAACAGGCCCTCCGGAACGAGCCCTATACTGATGCGTACCCCTAGGGGTATTTTTATATTTGAAAAACAGGCCCTCCGGAGCGTGCCTATACTGATGCGTCCCACTAGGGGTATTTTTACATTTGGAAAACAGACCCTCCGAAGCGTGCCTATACTGATGCGTCTCTAGGGGTACTTTTATATTTGGCAAAACAGGCCCCCGGGGCGTTCCCTATTCTGATTTAGTGATCATTAGACTCGCCAGGCTAAGGGCTTTCAAATGATATATGACATAACCATTTTGGACGATTTTGAAATTTTGGAACTTTGCCAAAAAAATAATCGATAATCGATAGGAATCGTTAATTTTTAATTAATTATGATCATTAAACACCTTAGTTTCTGTTTGGGATCGGTTCCTAATTCCCCCCAGCTACACCTGATCTGGTTGGGCTGGGCTTTGTGTCGACTACTTCCCATCGCCTCAACAGGTTTTGAACCCACAAACACATCACTTCCATGGGTGCCGGGGCCGCCGTGACCAACGTGATTATTTTCGCTTTTTTCATTTAAAATTTTAATACAAGCTGATTTTCCAGCTACTTTTCCACCAAGACGCGTAATCTGTTTTAATGCAAGCTGAAATAGAACGGTTCTCTGAACGATCTAAGCAAATTCACCACTCCGAAATATCGGCGCCCAATTGGGGTCGCTGCTGATGCGAACGGTGCGTAACGGTGCGTACGGTGCGTAACGGTGCGAACGGTGCGTACGGTGCGTAAACTACTAACTGCCCTTTTAAACACCGGCCGCCGACATACGCGGCTGTTTTCCCCCACCGGTCCGATTGAGGTCGACGGTACTACGGTGTTGGCTATGGGCGGAGCCTGAATGCATCATGCGACACACACACAGGCCCTTCGGCCTCCGACAGTTTTGTTCTGAAGCAGCTTTCTACTACGTACGTAAATAATACTTGTATTTTCGGGGCGGAGGTTCCGTTCCATAACTTCTACAGTGGGGGTTGGCATTTCTAACTAAGGGGGTACCCCATGTACATGTACGCACCCACCCTGGTGCACCCCTGTGTGTATGTGCTGTCAGAAACAGAGAATTCAGAGAATTGGAAAAATTATTAAAAACAAGATGGTTTAATTTTTTTAGGCACGAAAAGAGGGCGGTATGGTCGTGCTGTTGCCGGGAATAGAACCGTTCAGAGCGTTCTGTTGCCGCCAGTTGCTAAAGCGGCAGACTATGACGGCGCATACGGTCATGGCGGTACCTCAGCTGGCGGTGGTGATGGATGGTGCTGACGATGGCTGTCCCGCAACACCGCATTGGAGGGATCGCCTGTTGATTCCAAGCCAGTCGCAGGTCGAAAAGTTCCGTAATCCCAATAGAGCCCCTGCGTTCACTTAGCCATACCATAACGAAAATCCGTTTGAACTGAAATTTCTTCGCGACGTGCGGGCAGCTGGCTCGAAGTGCCGAATGTGTACGAAGTGCAAGGTAAGGATTGGCAGGGAAGGGATGTTGGGTCGGTTTTTTCCTTTCCTTTCCTTTTCCCGCAAAAAACCGTTTTATTCCTAGGGGCTCGGAAAAAGCTCAAGCAAGTTTTTAACGTAAATAGGCACAATAACTAGTTAAATTCGCTGCAAATGCTTTGAATTTACGTTAATAGAAGCCTTACAAGCATTTTCCTGGCATAACTTAGCTGTTTTTGGCAAAAAATTTCGGTACCATTTTCAGGCAACTTTTATTATTGTATTTTTGTTGTTTTAAAATCAAATTACTACTCTAAAAGATGAAATTAGTGCATTTTGTAATAAAACTCACGCTATTTCGATGAATTCTGCAATAAAAAGGGATTGTTAAAATTTTTCTGTCATCTCGGAAAATAACTTTTGGAAAAATAACCGAAAAATACTGAAAAAAAACCGGCTTGGGTTTTTTCCTGGAAAACAAACAGCCCTAATGCAGGGTTTGGTGGGAAATTTCGGTTAATATGTACAATACCATTGATCGATTTTCGGCACTTCTGCTGGTGGACATGCTGAAACCACCGGAAGATATTGTGATGGTGCATGAAGAGCGCCACTGGATTCCTCCGCGAGCGTGTTACTCGGGCCCGGACCGCTGTCATAATCTAATTATCCACGCACGTTACGAATGTCTGATCGAACGGTAAGGTGTCGGACACCGTGTAATAAAAACATAAGATTGTGTTTACATTCTTACATACCCGTACGTTCGTTTGGATCGGATCCAAGTGCAACATGATGTGTATGCTCGTCTGACAGAAGAACACAAACGGCACCTGAAGGAGCAATTCGGATTTGTCTTCTATGTAGATGTACAGTTTTTATGTGTCTTGTTAGTATGCTGTAGTACATAACCGTAGCTATCCGATAAAGATGTGCATTGTACCAAATGGTAGGTAGACGTTTAAAACATTATTCTTGGTCTGTTCCCAGAAAATAGTGGGCCGCAAGTGAAGCAGCCGAGGCGGCGCCCAGTGAACAGCGCTGTACATCCAATGATGCCGATACCACTTGATGGTGCTGACGGCGGACAGTCTAGCTTATATCATTCCTTATCGTAGGGGCGGTCAATTGATTCTTCCTCAGTTACAGATCCATTCGCCAACTAAGACCAGAGTTCCTATTGCTGTGCGGTATCTGGGATTGTAAAAGTGAGAGGTGGCAACGTTTTGAAGAGGCCTGGTTGCCTGCTCAACCAGGGCGAGAATTTTGTAAACTGTAAATTAATAATTTTAGCCTTCAAAAACGCGCTTAAAATGCGTCTGGAGCATAAAATTGACAGTTTGAACAAATAATTTAGGTTTCTCTTATTTCTGACTGGACCGGAATTTAGGACTTCTTTCTCCGTCCGCCACCCTGCACACCCTGGGTACGCTACTGGTCTGCTCTGCACCGTCTACGTCTAGCACCGTCGACCTCAATCGGACCGGTGGGGGAAAACAGCCGCGTATGTCGACAGCCGGTGTTTAAAAGCGGGCGTGGAGAACACCAGAGCGCGGTCCGATGAGGCCGACGGTACGACGGTACTGACGGTACTTTTTAGGTTTTGCCGTTATTTCAATCCCCACCAGCCCAGAAATCTGAAAATGGGGTAATATGGAATCGGACCCCGGGCCCCCACCGAATTCGGATCCCCAGCGCGGTACGTAAACAGCGGTTTGTGGATTCGGAACCCCACACAGGGACCGTAGTTTACATTTCATGATACGTATTGTTTTTGAAAATTTTGGAGGCACACTTGGTGGAGACCTCTGTTTCCGACCATTCCCCGCATCCGCCGACCACCCTAACTTTAGGCCTCAGTTGCAAGGTTATGCTTGGGTTCAGGCTTAGGCTTAGCTGGGTGGCAGATTCAGAGTTAGGATCAGCCTTAGGCTTAAGGTCAGGTTAACAAGTTTATCCACTGCTCCAATCAGAGTCGTCGCTAGCTGCCCACGTCTATAATTATCGGCTTGACAATATAAGGCAACCCACTGAGGCTCCTTTGGTCAGTGCTGTTCGTCACCCTTTAGAACATTACTGCCATTCTGCTCTGGACTTAACCTAGGACTCCCGCTGACGACTGCCAACCGGTGCTGGTGAACCATGACTAGGTAGACCCTTGAGAGAGCACCGTCAAGCCACCCCGCCAAACTTAGCAACGCCCTGCTGTAAGTTAGTTTACTATATCACTTGGCTATCCGATCTTGAGGCTAAAGTCAGCAGGGCAGAGTTAGATACTAGGATACAGCTGAAGTTATCTCAGTAAGCCAGATTGGCCCGCACGCATTCCTATCTATCTAGCCCTAACTCAAACATATAATAAGCATATATGACAGTACCTTGCCGGCGAATTTTTAAACTTCAAATGATAATCGCAGATTTTGTGTAAAAAGCTCATTAACCAATAGGACCACGGTTTAAACTATTGAAGAAAGGTTTCACTAGTAATCAAATACAAAACAACACACAAAGTACAGAGGACCGCCCAGTTGAAAGACACAAATACAATACACAATGAAAATACTATAACTCTTCATCGTATGCACTATTGCGCTTGCTTTCTGCAGTAGGTACTAGGCAAGGTCATTCCCCCGAGAACTTTGGCTTCAATCCCAACTGACCAAAACGACCCCATCTCCCCTCACACCCAGAGTCAAAAGACACTGCCGACAAGACTAGTCAAGCTCATTATGCAAGAACTAAGAAATACAACAACCGAAACAAGCACAACAAAAATTTTTCTACAAATAAAGCTGCAAAAAATCACCCATTGCACCCCCTGTCTATAACTACAACCATTAAAAACTCTAATTAAGGAAAACTCAAAAATTTTAGGAAATCTTATGAAAACTAGCGGGTTGCAAATCCGCAAAAAGACCGTCGGGTTTTTACAGAAAACCTCTAGATTACAACAAAAACTATATCACAAATAATAATAAGCTTGAGAAACCAATCCCCCTCCTCCCCTATTCATTAAATCACCCACTAAAAATCGTACACACTAACAAACACAACAAAAACAAGACAACAAAACTATCATAAGAAAACTCGAGGTGTTTCACTAACCCTGACAAATAATAATTAGAAAGCCATCGAGTTTTTTCTAATTTGGTATTCCTCTGTGTTGCGTATGGTTTTTTTTACTAGAGTTTAGCTTGAAATGCTTGTTTTTCGTTTTCGTGTTTTTTTCTAAAATCGATTTTTTTGTTTTTGTGTTTGTGTTGGTTGGTTTCTTTGGGTTGTACAGGGTTGATGTATTGAGCTTTATTTATTGGTAAGTTCTAGTTATGTTGTTTCTGTTGTATTTGTTTGTGTATACGATTTTAGTGGGTGATTTTAATGAATAGGGGAGGAGGGGATTGGTTTCTTGAGCCTTATTTGTGAGATAGTTAGTTTTGATGTAATGTAGAGGTTTTCTAGAAAAAACTCGACCGTCTTTTTGCGGGTTTGCAACCTGCTAATTTTCTTATAAGATTTGTAAATGCACCTAATGCCGAACAAAAGTTGCTGTTGCCAAGTGAACCTAATATAGGTATTTATTGAGTGAACAGTTACTAGTGACAGGAGAGTGAGACTGTCAGTAATATCAGACTAAGGGTTTGTGCTGCCAGAGCTGAATTGCGTGGATGAGCTGTCCGTTGAGGTCGAGCAGAACTTTGTTGTCGGCGCCGTCTCCGATGGTCAGTTGGTGCGGCTCGGTCTGCGCGAACTGGTCGCCTCGTCTGATTCTGACTTGGGACCAGCGATCTACGTTCAGATCCACCCAGGGACTGTGTACCGCGATGGCGCCGGTGTCCGAGCGCAGACTGACAAAGTTGCGGCCGCAGTAGACGCGCACGTCGCCACTGCGCAGGTCGTGTCGGATCTTTACTCCGTGAATGAGCAGAGCGACTTGCTGTTGCTGTTGCCAGTCCGGAAAGAGCACCATTCGATTGGCCGCCTCTATGCACCGGTCCCGTTTCGACGGCCAGCAGGTGAGATTGAGCCAGGGTTCGTGTAGAAAGAGAGTACTGGTGAGATCGCAGCCTCGGGGCAGCGGCAGACTCATTTCCATCGGCAGACTGTTCCAACGCAGCCCCTCCCTCTTGCTAAGAGTCCAGCCCCACTGCTCTCCTATGCACTCGTAGTTGTAATTCTCGCTGCAACACTCTCTCTGTGTCTCTCAACCCTCCCACCTACTTACTCTTGATAGATGTTGGCAGGCAGTATACTCAGCTCGTCGTGCGTGATTCGGATGCGGGTGCCCTGAGGAAAGTCGGCATAAATCTGAGCTTCTTCTTGTATCACCTCCGCCGCCGGATGGTGGATGGCGGCCATGCGACCTTGAGCGGCTATGGTGGCTGCCACCGAGCCCAGCTGACACAGACGAATGTTTCTGTTCAGACTGATCTCCACCAGCACCCCGCCACTCAGCAGCACTGCCAACGTGTCCACCGGGGTGACGCAGACGCGCGGACTCACGCTTACTTCCGGCTCCTCCATATACACTACTACACGAACACGTACAAATGATAGCACACAATGTCTCCGTCTCTCCGTTGATCTGCCACGTGCCATCAACACTTGCTTGTCTAACCTACTTACTCTGGTCTCCTTTATTAGTTGCGTGGTTGTACGCATGTGTTGAATATTTTCTACGTGTTTTCTGGATCACTGGCTAGGTTTAACATTTTCGGCGACTAATCGTAGTACTGTTGTTTGTGTATACACATACACATTTACCATACACAAAAATACACATTGTTTTTTCAATGTGTATACACATACACATACACATACACATTGAAAATTCCGATACACATTACCATACACAAACACTACTCGAAATGTGTATTTTTGTGTATGTGTATTTGATCAGCAAAAGTCGATAAAATTTCGAACAGAATCGTAAAATTTCGATGTTTTGCTGCAGTAACAAATGGTAGATATCCTGATAAAGCCTTCAAATGACCTAAGTAACTCGATTTCGAAGCTATCCAAGGTTTAATGCAACAGACATTGAGAGATTTGATTTTCGTAGCATTTCTGGCTCAAAATCTTCAGAATTTTCAGTACAATACACATACACAAATATACACAAAAATACACATTGTTTTGTTGAATGTGTATACACAAATTACCATACACATTGGAAGGTAAATGTATACACATACACATACACATACGGAAAACCCAATACCAAACAACAGTAAATCGTAGCCTAAGAATCTGTCGATTATTTGTGCGAGTGCGTAAAAAAGACGAAGACCGAGTAACGTTTTACAGTGACATACAGTAGTGTGCATTAGTAACATATCCAGTAATGGTTGCTGATTAAACAGCAACCGTAAGACCAGTTTCCTGACAGTCATAGCTGAAATCAGGCCTATCATTAACGTTGGCAGATACGTAAGCATCTATCGCACCAGCAGTTGGAGTCAATCAAAAAGTGGTTGGCGGTTGTTCAGCCAGCGTCTTTCCAGCAGCAGCCACAAACGCCTTGATGCGTCCCATGACATTCTAGAATTTAATACGTACATGAATGTCTTTCTAAATCTACAACAAAGCAATAATAATCCACTTTGGGAAATTATGCCCTGCAATTGGTTCAGGTTGGATGAAATGATGTGTCATATGGCACCGATGCCTGAGGTTTAAATTAGATGTACATGAGCTGAAAGTAGTTTGTTTTATTTTAACGTATTGACTTTGACATTTTACCAAACCATACCATCAACCCCAATCAGCCGCCACTGCCACTCGCAGGCCCCTCAGGATTTCAAAATTCTACCTCCCTCAGCCGAAATGCTAAAATGCCTGACCTGACCTGAACCGAACTTACTTGCGACTGTCCCACTTGCACTGCCTTGTCTCGCTCGCTGCTGCCACTCTCTGCCGTCATTGTGTCTAAGGTAGTTCGCTGATCAAGATACCGACAATCAGTCACCTGTACAATGCTTTCTACAGAACGTTCTCGTCTCGTCTTTTCCCGTACCTGCGTAGCTTTAGTAGTGTCGTCAACAGTGTCGATGTTGAATTTCAGTCCGCGTTTCATATACTCGATTTGGAGCGGCACTGGCCCTGCGGCTGCCTGCGACCGGCCCTCTACTGCTGACCAATCTTGCTCTATAACAACTGTCTCTGCAAGGAGCTACGCACTCGCCTCACAATTCACTTTGGCCGCCGTCTGCCAACTTCTCCTGCTCTTTAGAACTCTCCACCTTCGTCGTTACAGTTGAAGTGCTGGTTGCAGACACTGACAGTTTGTTTTGAGATTCTAATTCTGTGCCTGTAAGACGCTGAAGCTATGAGGACAACAGCGGCAACACTCCTCCTCACCTGCGCCTTCATTTGGGCGCTCGTCTTGGGAACAGACTATGTCCAGCATGTCTGACAGCATGGCTGAAACACTGGACAGGTGAATCTGACAGTTCAGAGGAATGCACACCTACCATCTTCCTTTTGCTGCTGGATAGATGGGGGCTGTGTTCGACTTGCCTTTTGCCGTTTCATTTTACGTTTGGCTTTCTCTTTTGCTTTCTTGCTGGGCTTGGCCCTTGGCTCCTCGTCTACCTCTTCCTCCTCCTCTTCTTCTGCCTCCTCCTCCTCCTCCTCTTCCTCCTCCTCGTCCTCCGCCGCCACGGCCTCAGTCTCGGTTGCCGGCTAGCAGTGAAAAGGTTATTTGGTCTACACTACTGTATGTGATGAAGAGTGTGAGTGTTTGAGTGTGTTTGCATAGTGTAGTTGCTTTGTGTGATTGTGGTGTGTGCGTGGGTTGTGTTTTACTAGTGACGCGACCATAAACCCTTTCAGTACGTACCTGAGCAGAAAGCTGCTGGGCAAGCAGTTGATTGCGCTGAGCAGCTCCCCACCGCTCGGCCATCTCGGAGTCCATCTTCATTTGTTCCAAACCGCAAATACTTTCGTCTGTTATATAGCCACGATCCGCGTCAGTCTTGCCTTCCTCTTTCTAGTATAAAAATGCGTCCTTACCACTACGCACGAGATGAGTACGCTTCCAGACGTTAAAACGTGGCTTTGCATGTCCTACATCATTAAGTGCATCATCAAAAATTTACAAATTCTTCATGCACCTAGGTAAGGTTATGTACTTATGTCTAGGAAGTCAGAAAATGCGTGAAATCTTGGCAAAATCACCTTCTAGGAGATTCTATGAAATTATCAGGAACATCTAAGCGTTTTTGAGTAAGAACATGATTACGTATTTTCAAATTTTTAGCACCAAAACAGTAGGTTATGCAATAATGCTCGCAACTTGATTCTAATGAAACAAAACACGCTGTGGATTTCAGAGCCCGCTGTAGATATGTACGTTAGCTCTAACGATGCACTTACAGCGGCGATGCACTTGGGAGGTACGTACAGTATGAATTACATGTAACTTTGTTAAAACACTGATAGTACCAAAAAGTGATGCGTTTATGAAGGTGGCGCCTGTTTTAAACCACATGCACAGCCACAAAAAAGTTATGCAGTTATGGAGGTGATGCAAGTATGGGAGGTACATGTACTGTGGATCAGGTATACATGTTCCTGCATAGATGTGCAATACCCACCTCATCGAGTACTTTTGAAGTGTACCTATTGTACCTGACTTTGGGCATTTTTGGCCTGAAACGGACAAACAAACAAATGGCATCAGATAGTAGTTTAAGACCCATTTGTTCATTAAAAAAGCGTGTTGGAAGCCTAATTTTTCAAAATTTTCTCACCCTCATTGGACATGGCCTTAACCACGTCAATTCAGACTAGAAAAACAGCTAATTTTATATTCAAAATACTTGTCAAAAGCGTCTTGAAAGGTTAATTTTTTAAAATTTTCTCTCATCCTGTTGGGTAACAATGAGTAGAGGCGAAGACAAATCTGTTCCATACAGGTAAAAAGAGGTTTACAAAGAAGCCTAATTGGCGAAAATCAACACTACTAAAGATGGATCTGCAAAGCGATTCCGAGCCCGATTCCGATAATTTTAACAGTTGGTTTTGGTATTTTGAGCCAGTTTTATCACGCAAAAATTCCGAAAACGACTGTGACCATACATGTAACAGGTCATCCGCCGAAGGGGGAGGGGGTTAGGGGGTCTGGCGCCGGCCGGAGGGCTGAGCCCAAAATTTTGGGAGGGGGTTGGGCACTAAAAACGCTCAAAATCGAAAAAATCGCAGTTTTTCGGCTAAAAAAGTAAAAAATCTCTAATTTGGGTTGGAATACAGCTAAAAAGTGCTGTTTTGCAGGCGATTTTTGAAATTTTCGTGTCTGAAATTGCAAAAAATCGCAAAAATTTACTAAAAAAATTACTTGCCAGAAAAACCGGAGGGGGTCGGAAAAATCGTTTCGGGGGTTTCAATCCGGGGAGTCGAGCCTAAGTCGGGTGGGGGCCCCCAGACCCCTGTTACATGTATGACTGTGACTAGTGGTTTAGCCGTTTTTCGAGCCTAAGCTGCCCTGCCATAAGCGCTTTCTTGGCTAAATTCAGGATTTTAACATTTTTTGACGAAATACCTGATTACTGTATTTTTGTGAATATTCCTGATACCGGATTGGGTACTTTTAAAATATGTACCTCTACCTGATATTTAGGTACTTTCTGATTATCTACCCACAATATTTACAGCGGTATGACTGCCGTACCTTTGCCTGATCTTCAGCAGTTGTTTCAGATTTCTTCTCAATTGTGTTTGGTTGCGAACTGTCTAAAGTCTTCTGATCCGTTACCACCGGTTGTGCAACTGGAACTGGTTGAACGTGAAAGATTTATTTTTAGAAGACTATCATAAAGCCGCGTCAGTGGCTCAGTGGGTAGCTCGCTGCCTCTGAGTCACGGCGGCCGCTGCATCCCTAGTGGTTGTAGTGGTTCATCCTCTCGGCGTGGCAAGTTTCTTGCTGCAAAGAGTTGGTCGTCGGCACAACGCTCCACCCAGGCCACCGAAAACTGGTTACAGTGAGTAGGTAAAATGGGAACCAACTGGATCTGCCGTTGCACCGAAAGCCGCTCCTAAAAGCATGCCGCGTTGGAGGGAAGATCAACGACGTCAGGAGCCGTCTGAGCAACCAGCAATAAGGCCAATACCGGTTTAGTGTCTGTCCGCCGGGCGGCCGCAGGGAGCTGTCAGCACCATGACGTCACCACGCCAGGCACTCTCTTAGTACCTGGCGCCCAACAGCATGGCTTGAGTGGCTTGGCAGTGAAAGAAGGGCAAAAACGTCCGAGATGACGATATAAGGGGTAACGAAATGGACCGTGCAGGTCTGATCGTAGGGCCGTACATTGTACGACCCCCCGCCAGATCGGATCGGATCGGACTATCATAAAGATTATAACAGTCAGGCAGTTGACGCCATATATGGCACCGCTACAGTACCATGGCGTTAAGTGCCTGATTAATACGTACGTACTACATCGCTGCTTTGCTTTTCTCTTGAGGCGTCACTTGACTTCGATAAATCCTGCGTTTGTTTATGCTTTGCTGTCTCTAATTTGCGGCCAATTACTAAAACGTTTAAACGTTTCTACTTTGCCAGGCAGTTCAATTCAGCAGTTGACGCCTGCTTAGGGGACGTGCAAAAATGACGTCATCGATTTTTGGCCATTTTTCGACCCCCTCCCCCCTTGTCATCGGTTGTCATCATTTTCCAACCCCCCCTCTAAAAGCGAAAAAATGACGTCACTTTTTTCCAACCCCCCCCCCCCGAATTTGCAAAAATTCCTGCATTCAATCAAATGAGAAAATTTTGGGACAATAGCTCTTAGATTCCTCTAGTTATTCTTCTAAATTCTTCTAGATTTTCCCGTATTTAGAAACAGCTTGTTTTTAGAAGATTTTTCGTTATTTTTAAGAACATCAAAGAAAAAAATTCGAAAATCTACTAATTTATTACAATTCAGTGAAAAAACCCAGCTACACAGTTAATAAATATGAACTACATGTATTGAAAATAGTAAGGTATCCAAGTAAGGTAAGTGTAGTGTAGGTGCATACAGTAGGTACACCTTTTTTGGTGGAATTAGAAAGAAAAAACCTGTCAAAAATAAGAGAAAACAAAATATTCTTTACTAAAGGTGTCCAAATAGAGCCCTGCGCATGGTGCCTCTTTTCACGGCCTGGCCTGGAATATCAAATTTCGAGTCCGCCCGGATGACATTTTGCGCTGGACGGCCTGGCCCGGTTTCGGGAGAGCTAAACTCGCCGAAAAATCTTGCAAAATCACTTGTGCGAGAACTATGTACAGTACATTACATACAAAACAAACATTTCTAATGACGCAACAAACCTAAACAAAAAAAAACAGATTTAAAGAAAAACTTGTTTTGGCTAAAGTAGATCCTAGATTTTAAAAACTGGAGCAACCCAGCCAAAATTCTCTGCCGGACGGCCTGTGCTCTAATGATGACCAGAATGCGTTTTAAATGCGTTTTTGAAAGTTGATTTTTCAAAATTTTCTCGCCCTTGTTGGTCAGGATCCCAACCAGGCCGCCTCATACTACTAAAACTGCTAATTTTAAGCTATGAATGCTTTCAAATGCGTTTTTGAAGGCTAATTTCTCAAAATTCCCCTATAAGACAAAAGTGACATCATCATTGGCCGAACCCCCCTCCCCCTTGTCATCGATTGTCATCATTTGGCAAACCCCCCCTCCCCCCCTAACCGATGACATCATTTTTGCACGTCCCC